>SRPP01000047.1:0-86119 GCA_018360055.1 Claviceps monticola
CGCCAGTGTTGTGAGGCTCAAAATCCATGGTCTGTTGGGAATCCATCGTGGTGGCGAAAATATCGGCTGTTGAAGGTAGTAAGATTCGATTTGTCGAGAGAGACGGAGGGCGGAAATTTCGTTTGTCAGGTGGAAAAAAAATGAATGAGAGCTGAGCTGAGGTTGGGGGAGGTGGCTGGTGGGTGGGTGTGCGGGGCGGGAGAAAAAAATTGAGTCCGCCGAAGAAAATATGGGGCAAAAATGGGGTAGGTGGTATGAATAAGAATATGGGGTGGTAGAAATAACAATACTCTTTGTGAAAAGTGAACCGTACCTGGCGCCGACTGAAATCGTACCTGGCGCGCAGTTCGTCTCTTCGGGAAAGCTATCGTAGATATTAAAACTCCTGGCAACACCAAGACGCAAGCCGATTATTGCCAACCTATGGTTCTGCTGCCGTTGTGTCGTAATAGTATACATATTGTGTCTTTGCGAGGATCCATATTGATGGCCCATCAGCTCCTACCTCTCACTGTAGGTCGAGATTCACGAGCAGTGTCCTCGCTGACATCTTGGCCTCGGTAATCTGATCCTTGTAGTTAGGTATTCTGGTTGACTCGACGTTAATAAGCCGGCTGCAAATCCGTCTCGACGTTTGCACATCTTGGCCGAGGAGAAAAGCCACGAAGGGCAGATTCAAGGCAGCCTGTGCCGGCTCTCATGATGGCAACATCTCCCGCCTTCCCCGCGGCGTTTGTGAAGCCGTGGAGAGAGCTTCTGCAGTCGCACCAGGCGAAGCAGCAGCAGGATTTCCCCAATTACTACGCCGACGACCCTGAGTCTCTCATCACGACAAGCTCGCCCCAGACATTGCTCGTCGGCACCGGGCTGAGCATCTTCCGGCGAGGCATTATTCCTGCCATGCTCGATGCCAGGACGTCCATTCACTTCGTCACATGCTACTGGGCCACGTCGCCGTCTCTCGACGCCATCAGCAACGGCCTAACACAATTGGCAGCTCAGAGGCGCTCTGCCGGCGCGACACGGCCGGCCCTCAAAGTCAGCATTGGTTTCTCGTCGAGTGGACTCCTCCAGAAGCTGTTCCACACTTGGTCTACCAAGGGCGAAGCCTACCCGACATCACGATGGGCCAAGCTTGGCCTTCCTGACGAAGAGACGCTGGCTAGCGGCGGCATTCAACTGACCGTCAAGAGTCTCTTCTTCACGCCCCTGAGCGTGATGCACCCAAAATACGTCATCGTGGATGGGAAGAGAGCCTTTATACCGAGCTGCAACGTCAGCTGGGAGGAGTGGTTTGAGGGTTGTGTCGAGGTACAGGGAGACATAGTGTCGTCCTTGGCAGCCTTTCACAGGAATGTGTGGGAAGCCGGCTCAGCGAGCTATTCAGAAACGAGTAGTACGATCTCTGTAGAGAACCATGCTGATTGTGCACAAGGAGGCCACGTTCATGATACTGCGGACACTGGTGAGGCGGACGGATTCTTACCCGAGGACGAGACATCAGCAGCTCAGTCACGCAATCTGAACAGGGGTGACACGCTCGTTCCCACGATCCTGCTGCCGTCACCACATCACAGAAATCCGAGGTTCAGCTTTTTTCCGTTTTTCTCACACTGGCATCCGCCCATGACGCCGCTGAACGCCGCCCTGCTGACGCTTATTGCTAACGCTCGCCACGACATCACCATTACAACACCAAATGTCACGTCTTGGCCCGTCCTGGAAGTCCTTTTGGAAGCCCTCGCACGGGGGGTGAATGTGCAAATCAGGACTAGCAAAGGCATGATGACTATTGAGCAACTCGTTACTGCCGGAACAACCACATCGTGGTGCTTGAAGAAGTTTATCACCAAGTATCAGAAGCTGCATCAGCAGCAGATGCAGCCGCAGAGCGACCCTCTGCAGGATCTTGAGGCCCAGCCTGTGCGCCCGGGCAGGCTCGAAATCCTGTATTACAAGCCCTGGGCGCATAGGTCCGGCTTGGCAGACGAACCGGTGTTCAGCCACTTCAAGATGACAATGGTGGACAAAGAATATCTCGTTTTGGGCTCCGGTAACATGGACAGAGCAAGCTGGTGGACAAGCCAGGAGCTGGGAATTCTGTTTCATGTTCCAGGAACAGACTGGCACAGGCTCTGGGATGGGGTCTTGGAGAAGAGGACGGAGCTGCTGCACCGATCGTCATGAGGGGCAAGGACAGTTCTGCAAATGTATGCTCAAGACGGTGGAGTTATTGGTGTCAGATGTATCTATTTTTAGATTCCCTATCGCGAGCGAGCACGCATGCTGTGTAGACGCATGTTTTTCTTCCTTGATGCCTTCGTTTCCCACCGTACTGGAACAACCATAATGTCCTCCACATTTCCAGACAAATACCATGGCATGCACAACATGCTAGTAGAAGACCTTTCTAGTAAAAGATCTTTTGAGAGCATTCGCACGGGGCTTGATTGAGATCTCTGTACACACAGACCGACCGTCATGCGCAGGTAAAGTGAACCCAATTGCAGAATGCAGCCAGTCTTTGCTGGACATGACAAATTTCTACGCCGCAACGCCAACATGGGAGGAACTATACCTCTCAAGATAGTGTTTCAAATTGGGGACATTGACCGCCAAGAACACCACGATACTACCGTGACCAAGAACCGTGTGATAATACATATGAGGCTTGCTCATCCCAAGAAGGTCCAGTGCGTGAGCGAGTTATGAGATAGAGTAGTTCCTTGGGTCATATATGCCAAACGGTGCCGATACCACTTGCTGTTTCGTTCAGTCACTGTTGTGTATTCCAGAAACGAGGAGAGTGTTGGTATCTGACGTGATACGACCGCTTCATCAACTATGTTGCACTTTATGCGGGCTGACAGAAAAGCCCTGCAAACAAATTATGCACGGACCTTTGGATGGACGTCGAGGCTGCGAGCTATCGATGCGAGGTGGCATGTCCATGCCGGCTTACATATTACATACAACATGTTTCTATTTAAAGTGCTGCCTATGTACATACATGGCCCGCCAGAGTCAACATTATCAAAGTTTGTGTAAGAGAACGAAAAATACCACTCCATGACAATTCAGCGATAAGCCCCCAAATCCATGATGCGAAGGGAAAAAAAGAGTTGCTCCCGTGTTCCAAGAATCGAGTGCTGCGCAGACTGCATGCACGTAAACGTCTCATAGACACACGCCGATACAATCCGCGCCCCCATTTTGAGGATCGCATCCATCGTGGAGCACATCATAGCAATGCAAGCCTTTGGGACAAGGGCGTCCCGCAAACCCCGCACATGATGGCGCCTTCGTGGGCATACAAATGCCGGGCACATCGCACGCGAGCCCGCAGCTCTCAGGCACGCGAGGGTCGTCGCGACACTCTGTCCCAGACGGGCATTTGACGGGCTGGGAGCGGAAGCCACCGCATGCCGTGTAGCTATTTCGGAACTGGCAGGTTCCCAGGCAGTTGTTGAGATTGGTGCACTCAGGTGAGTCGGGCATGCAGAGCTGGTCGGATGAGCAGTCGGCGATTTTGAAACTGCAGGACTGTTGTCTTGAGGCGAGGCCCAGCGCCGCCAGGGAGACAATATGTAAAGGCAGCAGCACCATTGACACGTGATTTAGTGTCTTGACGTGATGCGGGATGATGAAAAGTGGATGGTCAAGAGAAAATAGGTTGTCTTGGTTGAAATAGTAGGCGGTTATGATGGCTACTGAATTGGCAGAGTCAAGTTGTTTAGAATAAATGTGAATTATAGAGCAGGTCGTGACGGCTTGAGGGAGGGGAAAGCATCGTTATGAAGAAAAAGCTGTAAATAGGAAGGAAGAGTAACGTGTCGGCTACTGCTTCGACATGCCACATGAGGGCCCAGGGAGGGGCTAGACCGGTGACACCGGCTCCTATCTCTCAGTTCTGGGCCCTTTGCGGATGGACATATATACATGCAACCTATCGGACGAGCGTGGTACCCTTGGCAGATATGATTGGAATCCGTCTTGTTGTTGGAAGCTGTGTCAGACTACGGACAAATGTTGATATGTCGGTATACCGCCGACGGTGGCCGCGCTGATGCTCTGACGATATCGTAATGTGGTCAGCTCATGAGTACGTACTGTAGGTCGTCGTGAAAACAATGACTCTTCCACATGGAAGTCGCTGCTCGTCTTCTCTTGCCTCGGGCGGCCTTGTCTCTTGCTGAGGCGATTGAGGGCCGGATCAGTAGCCGCAGAATCGCAGGGATGAAGCTGAGTGCACTGCGTTGCATGAGAACGGAGCTGTAGAAGAGCATAAAGCCTACGTGTCCCGGTCCCATCGTAACTATTGCGTTTCTCACAGTAGGCTGCCATTACAAAAGCACCTACAAGGCCGCTTTTTCATGCGGCGAGGGCCCCTTGCCACTGCCAGTGCCGTTGCCCGTGTTGCGATCCATGCTCACAATCAAAGAAACCTGACTACCGAGCGCCACCAGCTCACCAGCTAAGTCTCGTACCGTGATCGAGAGGTCCATTCTGCCATTCTTGATTTGCTTGGCCGTAATGCTCAGGTTCAGCCACTCCACGCCTTGGCTCGGCAAGCGCTTATTGACCTCGAGATTCAGCAGCACAGTCGGAAGCCACAGCCCATAACGGGATTTTCTCCGCTGCACAATCTCGCCCAGGTCTACTGGGTCGAAGTATCTTGATGCAGCGAGAAGAGCGAGAAGTTCGAACGGAAAGGCGTCCACGACGTAGGGCAGCGCGGCTTGCGTCAAGGCTTGTCCAGCCGTGGCACTGATCCAGATGTCGCATACGCCGGGCGTGAGAGGCCCGTGGCGAGGGATGAGCATATACCAGTACTCGGGCGAGCCCTTTCTGATGGGGTTGTTGGGGAGCAGACCTTTTGCCCAGACGCCGTCTGTGCCGACTGTCTTGAGGAGGTTGAAATCCGGCACGGCTGGCATCATGGCCGCGGCGGTTTCTTCATAGCCCGTGGGAATGGAGAGGCCAGTAAAGGCAGCGAGTTCGACAGGGTTGGTGTAGGCAAGGACTTTGCGGCGAGAGGAGGAGGCCACAAACCACGGCGCATGGTCCAGAACTTGTCCGCCCTGCCAGAGGGTGACGTGCAGCGTCGAGATCTGGCGGCCGAGTTTCACCTCGTCGACGACGACGATAGCTGGACCGGGTGCCGTCTTCTGCACATACTCAAAATGCGCGGTGAAGGTATCTGACTGGCCGCGCAGAGAGAGGTAAGCATTGGCCACAGCCAGCATACATGATGCGACGTAACCGCCGTTGGGAACTATGGAGACGCTGCCTTTAGCAAGGTAATGCTTCAGGCCTCGGCCCTGTGATCTGAAACTACAGAGGGTGGGAGATGGAGCACGGAGGCGTCAAGTACCTGCGCCGACGCAAAAGTCGGCGTGGAGATGTGTGCGATACGTGTGACCATCGAGCGTTTCGAAGCGAGTGCCGTCGGCAAAGGACGCGCGAGGGCGATCATCTACAGCGGGAACAGGTGCTTTGGCTGGCATGTCTCGGCGAGATCTTGGCTGGGACGTCTGTCTGTGGCTGTACGGAGTACATAGTATGTACTTGCACTATCGAGTCATGTGCCGAGTGCATCAGTGCCCGTAAGACAGGTGAAGTGGAGGGAGTCAGGGACGCATCCTGACTAATAATTCCTCGCTTGTGCGTAACCAAGATCCGTCCTGACGTCGGTGTCCATTGGTGGCTAGATCATTCTCAATTTCGTTCCGAGACCGGTCGTTCCAGTCTTGTTCTTGAGTCTTGACGGCCATGAGACCCGCAAAGCGTTGATCATAGACGTTTTCAAGTCCTCGCCATGGCCTGCGGAAAAGCAGCGTCTTGTAGCGTTGACCGAACAATATACTGGAGTGCGCGGTTCTTCGCCAAATCGTCAGTTCAATGTTCGAAGTGCGTTGGGAAACGAACCGCTGTGACGAACGCCGTCGCACATGTGCACTGGACCACTGGTCATGACGACGAGGCGTTGGAGGAATGTTCAACTCCGTTGCCAAGTGTGTAGATCCCGTCTGGCGGAGTCTTGTGGTTAGCCAGCCCAACGCGATGGATGGGATCAATATGTTACATGTATGAAAGACTTCATTTCAGATGATCACGTCCGTCAATCGTTGCCCTCCACATGACGTGGGACAGCCATTTGCGGATCGTCTGGCCCGATGAGGAACGTCCAATATCCCCTCGCGAGTCGCGACTGCCGCGTTTGCCGTTGCTCTGACAGTGTACAACAGTGTCATCAGACTTCGCTCTCTGCGACCTATACAGCTCCTCGACTCTCACAGGATATACTTTCTATCCATCAAACCGCATCCAGGCCAGCGTTTCTTCCTTCCGCCGTCTTTTCCATCAGATTGCAAGATGAGGATAGAACCTGGCCATGACACGCTCCTAAAGCTTTAGTGCCCTACTTGAGTCCAGTATGGAAACGACACCTCTTCTCGAATCCGCCCACCATCGCCATCCTGAATCGTTGCATTGTCCCCGACGTTCCTCAAGACCTGGCCGAGAATCCAGTTCAAGTCCTGCCGTCGGGCCAGCTCCATACAAAGAGTACGCTTCCATCAATTGGCTGCAGAACTTGGTGAGAGACAATGAGCGATATAGACGCAACAAAGCAAGTCAAAGAGGGGATCCCGCCGCCAATGTCCAGGGACGCTTGGCAACTTGGTGGGACTCAGCTCAGGGTTGGATCATCGCCGTCATCATTGGCATTCTGACCGCCGGCGTGGCATTCGTTGTGGACGTGAGCGTCGAGACTGTGGCAGACTGGAAGGAGGGATATTGCATGTCGAATGCCTGGATGAACCGGCGATCTTGCTGCTCCCCGGACTTAACTTGCCAGAATTGGAGACTGTGGACACCGCATTTCCCATTTGCATACGCGATATATATCATATTCGCACTGGTCTTTGGCGTCATTGCAGCGGGCGTGACTCTGACAACAAAGGCAGAGCTCCCCTCTCTCCAGGCGGGTGCGGATACTGAGATTGACTCGGATCGGCTGGAGCATGACAGCGATGAAGAAATTGACCAGTCGAGCGCCGCTCAGGCTGAGACTAAGACCATGTACATGGCTGCTGGGAGTGGCATACCGGAGATCAAAACCATCCTATCTGGCTTCGTCATTCCGCACTTTCTAAGCTTCAAAGTTCTGGCTGTCAAGGCTGTGGGTGCCACTTTTGCCGTTGCAACAGGCATGTGTCTTGGAAAGGAAGGCCCTTTTGTCCATATTTCAACTTGTGTGGGCTATCTCGTCGCCAAGACCTTGCCCAAGTACGAACAAAACGAGGGGAAAATGAGGGAAATGCTCAGCGTTGCATGCTCGTCTGGCTTGTCTGTCGCTTTCGGTGCTCCCATCGGCGGCGTACTGTTTAGCTACGAAGAAATAAGCACATACTTCCCCCGCCGCGTCCTTTGGAAATCATTCCTCTGCTCTCTGGTAGCAGCAGCAACACTGAGGGAACTCAACCCAACGGGCACTGGAAAGCTTGTTTTGTTCGAGACTAACTATGGTGTGGACTATGAAATCGTTCACTACTTGGTTTTCGTCTTGCTTGGTGTCTGTGGCGGGGTATTTGGTGGTGTATTTTGCACTGCCAACTTCTTCTGGTCTACATCGTTTCGAAAACTACCCTTGATAAGGAAAAGCCCACTTCTAGAGGTCTTCATCGTCGTTCTTATCACAGCCTGTCTTCAGTACCCCAATCCTCTAATACGTGACACTGGAGATATCATGATGGAGCGATTACTTGTCGACTGTAATGACGTGAATGAGGATTGGATTTGTCAACAAGAGGCCAAGCTCAGTGGCAAGGGCACATACTACGCTTGGTTGGTTTCGGGAACGTTTGTGAAACTCATATTGACTGCCATAACATTCGGCTGTAAAGTCCCCTCCGGCATCATCATCCCCGCGCTGGACGCGGGAGCGTTGTTTGGCAGAATGGTTGGCCAAATTGTCCCGGATATCTCGCCGGGAATATTCGCCATGGTCGGATCAGCGGCCTTCCTCGCCGGAGTTAGCCGAATGACCGTAAGCTTGGCTGTCATCATGTTTGAGTTGACGGGAGAAGTCAACTTCATCCCACCCTTCATGATTGCTATCCTTACGGCAAAGTGGGTGGCCGATTCTATCAGCACCGAAGGAGTGTACGATCTTGCCCAGCATATCATTGGGCACCCGTTCCTCGATGCCGAACAGGCCGTAGTGAAGCTACGCGCGGCCCAAAATCTCGACACCGGCTGCCCCCCTGTCGTCGGACAACTGAGCCCTCCGACGAGCATCATGGTAAAAGTGATGGTGCGTTTGGATGCAAATTACAGTCTGTCCATAGTCCATTTCCGAGAAAGTCTGCTCCAACTCGAATCCCGCGGTCTCGCCGACCTAGGTCTTGTCATGGTCAATGAGCAAGGTGTATGCCAAGCCCATCTCCCAGAGGTCACCTTCCAGTCTGTATTGCGTATCTTGGACGAGAGTGAACAAGCTGGCTTGAGCGAATTGAAACTCGGGAGCGACAGAATCAGCCATCTCATCGATTCAAGTCCTCTCTGCATCTCTACAGGTGCTCCCATCGAGTACGCGGCCGAAATCTTTGGTAAGCTGGGACTGAGCCACTTGATCGTAGTGGACGAAGAGACGGCCAAGGCAGTGGGTGTTGTTGGGAAGAAGCGCCTGTTGAAGTTTCTGGACTCATTGGAGTGAGGGGGAAGATGGTGGAGGTTGGTTATATCTTTTGCAGTACTCGCCTTGATGCCTAGACCAGTCCAGTACATAATAAACACCTATTACTCCATATAATCAAACATCGCTATGTAGTTGCGTTTTAATTAATTTTCCAACACAGACTATTTCGGATCACGAGTTGGATTGGGAAGGATAAGTTGGTTTTGGAGAGACCTTGTGTTCTCTAGTGAATGTCGAGCATCTGCTCTGATTAACGCATCACGCTCAGATCAAAATCGGCAACTACGGAGGGCGCAAATCAGGGAGTCTGATAAACAAACAATCACTTCTTCCACTGTAGGGCTATGGGAACGACTGATTGCAAAGTATCATCCGGTTGAACTATCTGCATGACTGTGACTACACGCGACGCTATTTGTGCCGGTACTGTACTGTACTGTACACTCTCCCATTGTAGAAGTTCTGTCTAGTGGCGGCCCCGAGACGACTTCTCGACGATTCCGCGAGATTTGCGTCATTACGCGCTTATACATCCATCTGGATGCTGTCACGCACGCATGTATCTACTTTCTTTTGTTTTGAATTTTCTTTGAATTTGCTCTTCTCTGATGCACAAAGCATGCCATCAGCCCAAGCTCGGACCAAAAACATCATCCACAGCACCTTGCCGTCCTTTGGCCTTTTGAACGTGTATGATCGACCTTTCCGAGCGCCAAGTCATGGTTCGTGGGTTTCTGAAGCGTCGGTTTGATATTGGCCTGCTCTCTACGGAGTAACGGCGTGCACAATGCAAATCACCCAATTTAGTTCATCTGAGTTCTGACCCTTAGTTACGTGTCACACCAACACTGAGACCTGCGACCAGCTGTATCCCACAGACGGTCTTAAGACTGGCTTCGGTCACTGACACGGGGTTGCAGCCAATCGCGTCGCAGCATGGTGATAGGTCCTACTGCATAACACTAATTGGCGAAGTGTGTGACAAAAGCTTTCGTTTACTCCACATGTCACTCGAAGTCACGATCATCGAGCAGGGAAAGTGTGGGGCACGTGACCTGAAGCGAGTCTTAAGACCGTCTATGGGACTAAAGCGTGAATTGAAAGCGGGGGCGAGTGTTAACTGTTTGTGCTTGCCCAGCTTTGTCTATATAATTCGCGGCTTTTGTAACTTGTTTGACCTTACAAGTTTGCCATTTCTGACTGCCAAAAAACCCTTTCAGTTTCATGTTGAGAAGAGTTCCGTGGCCCTGACTGCAAAAGTTGTCTCTTAAAGCTTTTGCTCAAGCTCTACTCCAAACACTGCTCCAAACACTGGTCGCCGAGTTGAGACAGATCACCTCGATAGCAAACATGGGACAGTACTGGCAAATCGCTGCTCTCGGCAGGAAAAAAAGGATGCCTCAGTACGGCATAAAGCTTGGAGAGGTTCTCTTTGATCCTGAGCTGGCCCAAAGCATTGAAAGAGCCATGGCGGTTCCTGTCGTACCTACTTATCATGACTCGAGACCCGAGAACATGAAGTCTCATCATAGCGCAGCAGGGTGATTTGTTTCAAGTTCCCGCTATAGACTTTTATTGTTCCAAGTTACTGACCTACACGTTAATGTAGTTGGAACTATGGACAGAAAGCCTGGGAGCTTCTCTCGGTTCCCCACTGAAATCCATCTCCTCCTAATCTTCGAACATTGTTACCGTGACGATCTGAAAAGTGTGATTTTTCTAGGTGTCACGAATCGATACTTTTGGAGCATCGCTAGAAAGTATGCCGTACGGGATTTCATGAAATCTCTCGGTGTTTGGGCCGGCCAGCAGCTCATCACGGTGGGAGATTACCTCGACATTGACGACTATCCCCCAGACCTTTTTGCTACGGAGGAAGACAAGGAAAACCTTCTCAGGAGAAGGCCAGAAAATGAGGTTGATCAACTTCCAGTAGCACAACGAAGAATTAATCTGTATGCGATCGTGTGCAGATTTAAAAGCGAGAGGCCTAGAGCCATAACCAGACTCCTTGATCGGGACTCTACCATTTTGAGTGCTCTTGCTCAGGATCCATGCTATCGGGCTGTGGGCAACGGAATTCACTTGCAACGCGATGACTTTTATCCCCAAGATGAAGTCTGGATCCTCCGTAATCTGACAACACATCAGTATGTGCGACGAGAGCCCCTCCAGCTTGCAACCGGGATTGGCTCATGGTCCCTTTGTTCGAGGCATTGGATTCGGATCCGTCGTTTTGTCTCGTATTTCATGGAGTACCGATTCTTCCGTGTCACTGCAAGACCCAACAGGTCGAATCCACAGAGCCCCTTGGGCAGGACATCGATTTGACATTACCACTATGACTAGACATGAAAAGCTGACAGCGGGTCAGAACTGAACCGACGTGACCGAGGAGCTTGTGGAGGAAGTCACTGCCATCTGGTCAACGGTTCTGGGGCCTAAGTGGAAGCAGCGTGTCCTTGCTTGATGCAAATAGTCAGAAATAGTCGCATGGGGGAGTACATTTGACTTTGTGTACAGAGTAAACGAGAAACATATGGCCACCGAGAGCTACTCTCGACATGAGACTTATCCCGTTGAAGGAATGCGACCATGATCCAATCGAGACCATGATGAATGAGTTGAATAAGCGCATGAAGTAAAAAGTACAGAGAAAGGATGCCAGGACGATTAAGAAGTGTTTGCACAGCACGTATCCCCTAATACCATTGCATCAGGCAACGAAAAGCGTATCATCGGTTTGACGCCAATTTATTGTGCGACAGCTGCAAGTTGATCGACTTGACCAGACTTGTTGTTGGAGACAGCAACCTGAAAGATGAACCCGTCATTTCCGTCATTTTCGCCCATGACACGCCATCAAACCGGACCAGAGAGAAAGAAAAAACCATACGTCGGGTTTCCATTGCTCAATCCAATCACGTTTTGCTCGAACAATTGTCCGAGCAAAGTCGCGCGCAGCTCACTGTTGGTTTCAGACTTCTCAGCAATCGCCAGACTCGAAACGACGAGGGTCCTCTTAGTCCTCTGGATTGTCCGCCCCCCTGCGTGTACCATCAAGCGATCAGATGAATGTGTTTTAAGTTTTGAGTTTTGACCATGGTGATTCCCCGAATTGTTTGATGTGGCGCACCGTGAGACTTACGATACTTGCTAGAGAGGCGTCGCGGTTTTGCGTCGGGAAAATGACTCGAATGCGTTCATTGTGGCCACCATGGACGATGTTGTATCATGCGATGTTGCTTGCTATTTCTGTTCTGCGCCAATCTAGCTGCTCAACGTATTCAGGCTTGTCACCAGTGATCACTGATCACCATTCATTCCTTTATGTTTGTCTTGTCAACGAACGGCCTTGTTGTGCAAGCTGTCCCAACACTTCTTACTACGTACTACGTCTTTCAAGAAATCACGCCCGAACGAACCAACCTTCTTTTCCCATGCACTACATTATTTTCATCGCCATGTCGAGCCTGGAAACGGCGCAACCTGTCCGCTGGACTGTCAAAGAACTCTAACAGGCTGCGGCAAATGAAGCACCGCAGCGCGAAGAAGCTGCCAAGCGCGCGTTTGCGAACACAGCAGATCAAAACAGCGGATGGGAAGTGCCTTTTTGTCAACAAACTATCCGGCGATTTCAGGGCCAACCTGACGCCCGTTCAGATCGCAGCACCAGCTGGAGTTCGTGTCCTTGTCATGCACACAGGAGGATGAAACCTCTTGGCTTGACACGACTTGTTGTGAGGGTGATCTGCCTTCATCCTCTTTCAGCAGTAGAGAACCTTCTTCAATGGGAACCAATCCAGTTGTGCCATTAGGCGCTAAAAGGACGTCAAACCAAAAACCCAAGGAGATGCTATTGGCCAGCATTCGTGACTAGAGAAGTTGGTGCTAGGCTCACGGTGTCAGGAGCTGACCTTTAGTATCTCGAGCCTTCAAGCCAGAACCATAAGAAGGAAAGCGCCTCTCATGCAGAAAAACACCGACAAACGGCCTTTCAACCCCTCTGCAATCGAATGAACTAAAGGTTACCAACGTAATTCTCGGTGCGGCAGCTGAACACATTATCAGAAGCACCCGTGTCTTTTGTTTTAAAATTGCTCTTCTTTGATGCATCAGCCCAAGCTCGGACCAAAAACGTCATCCGCAGCACCCGCCGTCTTTTGCCGTTTTGAACGTGTATGATCAACCTTTCCAAGCGCCAAGTCATGGCTCGTGGGTTTCTGAAGCGTCGGTTTGGTATTGGCCTGCTCTCTACGCGCTCGCTGCAATTCCACGAGATCGGCTCGATCGGGATCTCGGCATTTTTGAAGCTTTTTTCGAAGCGGTTTCATGGATTTGACAATTTCAGGCTGATTATCTGGTCAGTAAGTCATC
Organism: Claviceps monticola; assembly: GCA_018360055.1. Lineage (NCBI taxonomy): Eukaryota > Fungi > Ascomycota > Sordariomycetes > Hypocreales > Clavicipitaceae > Claviceps > Claviceps monticola. The sequence goes on from SRPP01000047.1 coordinate 13,079, forward strand.
CAAGAAAGGGAAATTGGAACAAAGAAGTGGGGAGAAAGACTGAAAGAAGAAGCCACATCACAAATGCAACAAATCGCAGCACCGAAAGCGAGAGGCGTAAAGAAATGGAAAAAAGAAGACAAATGCAAGAATCGGACTTACCGTGCCCCAGTATTCAGACATCCTCTCGGGTGGCTCATCCTCCAACAAAGCTCGACAGCTCTCAAGAGTCGCCATGATCCTCTCACGAGCCTTTGCGTGAGCAACATTACTTTGATCATCACCGTGTCCAGCCCCATTCCCCGCTCCATTCTTCACCGGCTTGTCAGAAAGCAAAATATCCACCAAGCCCGCATCCACCATCAACAGCGAAGCCATCATGATCTGACTCGGCGTATAATGGAAGTACACATCCGTCACCAACGCGCTGAACTTCAAAATCTCTCGCGCCCGCGCATGAGCATTATTGATCCTCGTCTCCTCATCCGGACACCGTTTCCGGAGCTCCAGAATCGCCCCCTCCAGCGGTCGAAATGGATGCCGCACATCAAACGCAAACCGAATCCCCTGGCAGAGCAAATACTCTCCCGCGAGAATCTGATCGCTCGAAGTATTGGGAAAATTTTCAGCAAGTCTCGCTAGCCGTATGTAGAATCCCTCGGCCTTGCATCCAAAGAATAAGGAGGTTTTTAAAAGCTCTGTGGGCGGGTACGTCATGACGGAGTTGGTGACGTAGAATCGGCGAAGAAAAATGGCGGCCGTGGATCGGATCTCGGTGGGTAGCTCGCAGAACTGCGCTGCGCGAATGAGCTCGACTGTGAAGAATTTCACAAGCCTTGTTTCTTCCTCTGAGGTAAGAAATTCGGGTACGGGGTTTAATCGAGGTAAGATGAGTTGCTTTGCTAGTGCATTCGTCTTGTGCCGAAGCTCCTGCAAGTTTGATGGCGAGAAGGACCAGAGGCGAAACTGGCTCGATTGTTTGTATCGCTCATCTTCCGTAGCCATGACTTGATGCACACAGTATATGGAAGCTGTAGTCCTAGCTTGCGAACTTATGTGAGTGGGTGTTCGAATCTGTGGATGCCGTTACAGATCGATTGACGTGATGGTCCGTCCGTGGCAAGCTTAAAAAGGGTTATGGAAGGCTGAAGCTAATTAGCAATCGCCCAGCAGGTCTCACGTGACTAGGCGTCAATCTCGCGGCTATGCTACGATAGAGACTACGCTGGGCTGGCCGACGGTAGAAACGGTCATGCAGATACATAATTGGATTGAGCAAAAAGACAGGCTGATATTACTATGTACTTCTAAAACAAGAGAGAAATTAATGGCATGCAGTGCCTCATCTTCGTGCTCAAGAAATCAGCAAACGCCCCCATCTCCGAAAAACGGACAGCCCGAGTCCCCATAATCCCCGTCGCATGACATGAAAGACACACAATACGCGCTTTTCTGTAAGAACATCTATTGCGACCCGCGCAATCTCGTTCACTGCGTCGTTAAGTAAGCCCGACGCGCCGGCACGGGCGGCGGCGGGGGCTTCTTGGCCCTGTTGACTGGTGGCGGAGGAGGTGCCTTCTTCAACTCATGACCGCTGGGCACTCGTGACGAGCTGTCATAGCTGGTGGCGGAACTCGCGCTACGATTACCCCATCCAGCACTTCCATCACCGCTGCCAGTTGATTCATCATCTCCGTATACGTCATCCGCGCCATTGGCATAAGCACGACCATCGGTCGTGGTTCTGGCAAGGGACGGAACTCTGCTTCCTGTCGACGCAAGTGGAGTTCTGGCCCCATACGTCAAAGCCCGAGATAGTGGTTGCCGAGGAGACTGAGACGGCGCGGGAAGAGCAGGGGGGGGTGCAGCAGAAGAGCTTGCCAAGCGACGGAGTGGAAGCGTTGTTTCGGCATTCGGGCTTACTCTTCGCTCAGAAGGTGCTTGTCTCGAGTCCTGCCGTGATCTTGAGGTATTAGAGCGCAATCTGGACATGCGAAGCTCATCCACTGCTGGCGATTCAGAACGGCCACCCTCGGCCAACGTTTGGCGAACTCGGCGAAGCTCTTCTGCGGCTCTCTCGTGGTAGTTAAGCTGAGCTTCCAAAAAGTCGTTGAGTGCGGCGATGGAATCCGACTCAGAGTCTTGAATGTCTTGCATGCGTCGCATGACGTCCTCACTAGAGTCATCAAACTTGGTTTTGCTGACACGCATCTCCTCTTCTACTCGAAAATCGTCTCGCTTGGCCTTCTGCATTTTGGCAACACTGGCGTCATAGGCAAGACGGCGACTCTCGAGCTTCTTACGAGCATTCTATTAATGCAATCCATAATTAGAAAAAAGAACAATGACCAGTGAGAGATAGACGATTCCATCTCATACCTGATAATCCTTCATCAAAGTGACATTGCGGTCAACATGGTGGAGCCAGTTGGAATTAACCTCGTCTGCGTAGTTGCTGTGAATGTTTGCGATTCGTTCGTTGGCACGACCAATTGATGCAAGATAGTGGCCAAACTCGGATTCCGGTTCAAAATCGTTGCCATGAGAGGCCATGGTGCGACCGAAGAGGGCGCTTGGAGTACTTCGACCCTTGTCTTCGAAGGTGTCGCATCGGCGGGATATCCATTTCGAATACGCATTCGTCGCTTTCTGTAGGTTTTCCATGCCTAATTCAGTTGTCCGTTAGCGGAAGTTCTGCTTCCTGCATGAGTGTGAGGGACATGGTGTCATGAACAAGCGTACCTTCTTGGCGAGTACCCATTTCGGCCTCTAGTCTTTGAAACTCCTCTGAATGTGAGGTTTTAGACTCCGAGCCCATCTTCTCCCCCGCCCACTGGACGGCTCGGTCTATCTTCTTGATGAACGCCATGCTTGTGTTGGTCCAACGACCGCTACTTGTCGAATGCGAAGCTCAAGTCTGGTGAAATCGGGCAAATGTCTAGATCAGGCTGGCAAGCGCTTCAAAAGCTCAACCACGCCAAGTGGACAAAAGTGAGAGTGTTGGTGGGCAGCGTGAGGGTTTGATTGTTAAATGAGCAGAGGCTCCCTGCCACAGTACGAATTAAGGTGGCAAGATGGAAGAAACTAAGATGTGGAGGATTGCGTTGGGATGCACAGAGTATGTACGGAATCGGTAGTAGACAAATAACTAGACGGCTGGGCGGACGGCTGGGCGGATGGACGGCGGCAAGGGGCTGGGATAAAGAGGATGAGACAAAAGTGAACAGGACTTGAATAAAGGAGGTGACAAGGGATCTTGTGCTGGCGGAAAGCTCGACTAGACAAAGGGCCAGGTTGATACTACGGGGTCTAACAAGCTAAGAGATAAAATAGGGAGCATTGAATTGGCATGTCGAATCGTCAATACGAGTCCATGGTTGGGGATCTGGATGGGCTGTGCAGGAGAAGAACCCGGGAAGGTGGAGTTGTGCGCCACATCCGGAAGTGCAACTGGTATGTACAACTATGTACGGAGTACCTGCCTCTTGACAGAGGTAGTGTAGGTAGGTACCTACATACACATAGGCACCTCTATACTACTCCGTACTCCGTACTGCATACTCTTGACCCTCGAGAGAAGGAGAATCTGTTTCCGTCGAGAGGCCTGTGCCACACCAAAATGTTGGACAATTGTTTCAAACTGTCAATCGATCTGGAGCAACTTCGCAGGTGAGTCAGGACCAATACCGAGCGGACTACTGGATCAGCAGACGGATGGTAGAGCTCTACGGAGTAGAGCTGGCCTTCATCAGTGTTTGGCATTGAGAGCGACGGACCCCAGACCCCTGCGTAGGCGCTTGAAGTGGCCAGTGGGTTGCGCCATTGTTTTGGTGCGACAGGTCCCTGACCCCAGTGGATGGCTGGTGGATGTGCGACCGGTCGCAACTGCCATTTTTAACCTCCCTCCGTTCAGTTTCGAAGAGGCAGCCCCGCATTTCTCAGAAGCGCCCAGCCACGCTCATTGAAGCTTAGCTTGAACATTCAGGGACCAGAAATTAGGTGGCGGGGCGGCACTAGGTACACGGAGCTATGTACCTATGTATATACCTACCTACTCCGTAGGACTGCTGCATCCAGACCTCAGTTTATTTAGTTCAAGAACTTCAAGCCAGTTACCGTTCCCGTCTTTGTACGTCTTTATTCTGCGTATTCTTACAGAGTCTCCGTACTCTCTACCCAAATACAGTACAATTTACATGACTGCTTTGTAACATCTTTGCATCAACTATGCGCCGAGACGTGGAAGTACCTATGTTGGGCACTGTATACCCCGTGTTCCGATTCCGCACTGTCCCGAGGAGCCCTGTTAGGTATACATAGTGGTCACTGGTGACTGGGGAGGGCGTCATTGGACACGCGCCTTTTAAGACTCGATTTGCCGCGAGTCTACCTAGGTACTCCGCATACGCAACGTTTTACTTATCAGGTGGGCACCTGAAAGTCGAGGAACTGTGCGCTTCCAATTGGTGATGACACGGCCGGGTCGTTGATCGAATGTCGTCACCTTCGTCAGGGTGCAGTGCGACATGATGCAATGTGTGGTCACCGGTCTTCCCACTCCCAGGGCAGAACGTCGGAATTACCTTCGACCCGAGTATGTATGTACATGCATACATGCACGGACTTCCTGACTTTCCCCTGCACTTTGATCCCTCAGACCTTCGTTGACTCAAACGGTAGTCTACTCCGTAGAATATGTGTGTTACATACTCCGTACAGGTACGTACATATGGCATTGGTACCTACCTAATCGCCTCTTATAACTCAAGTAGTTGTACGTACGAATATGCACCTCTCCGATTCCGCAGAGTATCTCTTCGAGATGACGGATTAGGTACGTCGGACATGCCTAGGTATCTACGGAGTACGATCGAGGATGTTCGGGAAGCTAATCTTGACATTTCGGTTGATTTGATCAGCGGATTGCTGCAGTGGGGCGGGGCATCAGGCAGAGTCCAGGAGGCCGAATTCTCGCCGTTGCCTGAAGCAGCAAAATCATCATGGCGCGAAATGTCAATCGAAAACTTGGCGCCAGCGTTGACCGCAGATCGCGGAGTAAAGGGGTATACCGTATGGCCCGGGGAACAACTTCGCAACAACGCAAAAAGCAACCCAGCCGAGATGACCATTCCTCCACCTGATATTTAGCCAAGGGTGCGCACATTGCGCTATTCATGCGAGATACATAGTCACCATCTCACAGGCGACAGGAACGCTGGATTTGCTATAATATTTACGGAGTACCTATGATAGGTACTTGATGTACTCCGTATAATCCTGCTAATGAATCGAAGTATGTACATACTCTGGCCGACGGCCGTCATGGGCCATCCTCGGAGCGCCACATCGCCCTCACCTGATACATAACTGCCCCTGGAGATGTACCATATAATTACAGCGTACAGCCTCAACATATCGTTACAGGGTTTTGCAAGAAACATAACTCGCTCAAGATGGAGGTTCACCGACATAGATTGTCAGAGTCTCCGGGCCTGATGTAGTTACGAGACCAGAAGCATTCTCCCCATTTGGATTGACGTCATCATATGAGAAGGCGTAGCCCTTACCATCGACCTCATGTTGATGAACCAAGAAACTATACTTGTTCGTCGGATTGGTGCTGTAGTACTTGGCCGCTGGTAGCTTGGGCTGAACATCACCGCCCGCCAAAAGCAGCGTGGATCGGTTGAAAGCGGCACATAGCCTCGCGATCACAGCAAGATGAACGTTGTTGTCGTTATCTCGCTTTCCAAAAGTCCCACTATCGCAGCTCCAGATGTCCCTGGCTGAGGGCTTCCCATACGACCTATTATCACCATCGCACATCATCTGGCCTCCACTAACACGGCATTTGACCTTGCCTGCCACGCCTTGCGTATCGATTGTGAGGGGACTATTGGAGTACTGCTGCCAAACCCGATCCACATACCCCTGCCAGTAGTCTTGAAAGTGTCGCGGATTCATGACCGTATAGATATTTGGTGACAGCACGCGAATTGGTTTGCCGGCGCGGTTCACAACGCAAAGAGACTTCCACTGTCCATCTGGCGATTGGCGGCCCAAATCGTTACAGATGCTCTGTACGGCACCGCCCCTCAGACCTTTCGTCAACTGAGAGCTAGCGGAGTTCTTGGCTTTCAGCGACATGCTCAGGATCATGCCGACAAAGTCGACGTAGCTGATATTTGCGTAGATAATACCCTCGGGTGTATATGTGAACTCGACGAACCCCCAATTGGTCTCGGCACTGGGGTCTGCCGCGTTCGCAACAGAAGGCTGGACCAGCCCATCCCCGATCGGAGTCTTCACTATGGAGAATCGGAGCGGCCCTTCCGAGAAGTAGACTCGGCCGGACCGAACGGGGATCGGCAATCTCGTTCTGAGCTTCCCGCCTCGGGATGGAAGATCAATCGCGATTCTCTCGTTGCTGATTTGAACGGGTGTAGACGATGCTCCCGCGGAGGGGGGGTAGAACAAGCTCCCGTCTGATCTGATGAACACAATTTTTCCTTGATAATCGAGCCCTTGGATATAGGCTTTGAGTTGGCCGCCGCTGAAGTTGTTGATGAACTCGAGTGTCATCGGCTCGGCGGAACCAACGAACCCTTCGTTAGTCTTGGGTCCATCCTGTTGTACCGTGCTGTTGAGAGTATTTCCCTCGCTAACGATGATGTCTTCTTCATGACCAGCATGAGCCACCGTGGAGCCACCTTCGTCTCGCAATACGTGCGGTAAAAACGTAGCAGACGCGACTCCTAGAAGGAGAACCGCGAGCGTGGCAGGGCTGCGCATAGTGGGAAAAGCTGTACTGAGCTGTTTAAGTTGCGCAAAGTGTTATGAGGAACTTTGGGAAGAAAGTCGCGGCGGGATCGGAAAGAGTGTTTCGCCACACGGGTTGAATGTCAGAGACAATCTTAGCAACACCAAGAAGGTTGGGTGGTGAAGTTTTATATCTGTCTTACTCACTGGACTTGACTTGTCGACACATGCCCGGGCTCGCACTAGTTGGGGAGAGACGACGAACCGCATTCCAGGGGCTGAAAACATTTCCGAGCCAAGGATCAGATTCAAGGATTCGACATATGTACATGGCCTTGTGAGCTGTCCTCTACCTCTGTGATCCATTGGACACACTGCCGTTGTACTGGCTTGCTCACGCTTGGACGGCATCTCGTACAATTTTCTTGTACAGGAGTGGACCAGCCCCTTTTTTCTCGTTCATCACAGGCGGAGTGAGGCAGCAGCTGAGCTGAATTCGACCTGTCAGAGCACCATGATACCAAGATAAAAACGTAAAGGCAGAGAGACTTGGACTGCCCTGAACTAATCAAAACCTCAACTCCAACCGAGGCTCGACGTTCCAGGCGCCACGTTCAGCACTGATCAAGACGCTGTACTGAGCTTTTTAAGTTGCGCAAAGTGTTATTAAACTTTTGGGAAGAAATTCGCAGCAGGACCGGGAAGAGTGTTTCAACTTTCGCCACACGAGTTGAATGTCATAGAGCCAATCTTAGCAACACCAAAAGGGTTCGGTGGTAAAGTTTTATACTTTGTCTTACTCACTTGAGTTGATTTATCGGCACATGCCCGGGCTCGCACTAGTTGGGGGGAGACGACAAACCGTGAAGGTAGAGAGAGACTTGGACTGCCCTGAACTAATCAAAGCCTCAACTTCAATCGAAGCTCGACGTTCCAGGCGCCACGCTCAGCACTGATGAAATGATAAATTACTTTGTAGGGTCGGTCCGATATATAAAACCAGACTCAGGCACATGCCAGTCAGTACAATAAGGGCAGGCAGAAAGCCTCAAAATGGCGGCGCCACACGAAAGTTCCTGTTGTCAATGGCTTATCTAGTTGGGTGCCACGACGGCAAAATAACGGAGCCTCCATCTGCCCGGCTTCCGTCACGCGTCGCAATGATACTCTCACCACCGTGATTTTCTCAAAGCAGCACTCTCATCTGCCAGCCACCCTGCTTCCTCCCGCTTTTGTCCTCGCTACCACAATGACCGCCTTCACTACCCTCGTCCGGTCAAACCACTCAAACAGCCTCCCCGCCAGCTTGAACCCTCCGATCCCGATACCATAATGGCTCAGCGCGACCTCTTGTCTTCGCAAAAACGCCGAAACCCCCGAAAACACATGGTTCGAAATTTCCAGCATCTCAATGCCATCTGCGTCGTATCCGCACTCCACAAGCTGCTGCCTGTACTGCGTTTCGGTTACAAAAGTATGCAGAGGACAGTCCATGACCAGCCCTACGATTCTGACAAGAAACGTGTTCCATCTCGAGGCCTCCTCGTTGAGCACCAAGTCAAACGCCATGAGATTCGCATCGAGCATCCCCGCTGCTAGTCGAAATGTCGGTCTGCGCGACGGCGAGAAATGGTATAAGCAGTCCAGGGCCAGCATCCATCGCTGCTGTGAGAAGACCTGGTCTCTCAATTCATCAACAGAAGCACGAATACTGTCGCTCCACGTGTCTGGTTTTGCGGCATTCGCGCAGAACAGCTTGTATGAGTCCGGCCTTAGTTTCCCACTGGCATTTTCCCCATCCGACTTCAGCCTCCGATCAAGTGCTCTTTGTGCCGCTTCAACCTGCAGGGCATCCAAACTAAGCCCGACGTACTTGAAGCGCGGACGGTCGTGCGCCTGAATCATTTCCATCAGCGCAGTGGTCTGGTCACCGCAGCCGAAACCCAAATCCAGCACGGCGACGGGGACGGAACTGCGATTGTCGAGTGATGCCGCCTCGGGGTCCTCGGCTCTGACCAACAGCCCTGCTGCGTCTACGATCCTCTCGAGAAGTGCACGCGCGGCTTCGTTGAAATGAACAATGGGATTTCCATCATGCGTTTTCCTTGTGATCAGAATGTACAGAATTAGGTGTCCATGGCTACGGTAGTCGGCTGAAAGGATAAAGAGATGTCCTATTGTCCGGAGTGCGATTTTGGATGCTCACCAGTATCCGAGGTTCATCCACATGGATGGGAATGGAGTCCTGACATTAAGCTTCCAGTGACCAAGGGTGTACAGATTGTAGGAGCGGAGGAAGACGAATGCGCCTATGAAGAGGAGGGCAAGGATGGAGCCACCGCCGGCGACGATGCCAAAGACAAAGTCCCTGGCTGAGAAATCGTGCGCCATTGTGATAGAGTCATAACCCCGTGAAGGTGTTGCAGTGATGTGTGTTTTGGCAACTGTGGTGGGCTGTTCACCGTTCACGACGTTGACTGTTGACGAGAGGGCCGAGGCGCGGGAGGCGCGGGAGACGCGGGAGACGCGGGAGACGCGGGAGACGCGGGAGACGCGAGAAGGCGCTTAACGCGTGGCACAGCCCCGCCTATTTAGTATGAGGAGGTATGTGCGAGAAACGCATAACCACCCGTTCCACCCAAAAGGTCAAGTGACCAAGTTGCACGTCTGCAGCTTGATCGATATAGTGCATTGCCATTCCCTGCCCGTATTGGTCGTGACATGTGGTTCAACTGAAGCTCCATCTCGAATGCACCAGACAGGTACTGCTGATCTAATCCCATTAGCGGTCCGGAGGCTCACATACAGTCCGTCCGGAAAAGTACTAGGCACCTAACACAAAACGCCACATTGGACCTAATGTATAAACTTCACTTACGCGGAATCAGGCCATTTACAAACAAATGCGTAGGTAACTTTAGGTATTGCTGGACTTTTCACATCAGGTAAGTATCCTTCGTTGTCGAATACTTGAAGTTTTGTTGTTGGGTTCTCGCACCCACGACAAGTTACAACGTACGGTACATAGATGTACAAGACTCAAGAGTTACCTAGGTACCTAGGTACCTAGGCTCCCGCAACAAGACAACGCGCAGCTGAGCCAGCTCCCCGCAAAACTTCGACTTCGCGTCGCCGTCGCACGCCGCTTCCTCTCGATTAAAGCCGAAAAGCACATGGGATAAGCACCCAGAAGAAAAGACTTGAAGAGGAAGGAGAAGAAAGAAGAAGAGAAGGTCTCATGGCAGGCGGACGAAAAGCCAAGCCGTCGCCGCCTCCTCGGCCGACCAACACCCTCATCGTCGACAACGGCGCCTACACCCTCAAAGCCGGTGTCGTGTCTGACGGTCACATCTCCGCGCCGCGCATCATCCCGAACTGCATTGCGCGGGACCGCTCGCGCAAAACATACCTCGCCTCTGAGCTCGCCCGGTGTCGCGACTACGGGGAGATCCAGCTGCGACGGCCCGTGGAGAGGGGCTTCATCGTCAACTGGGAGGCGCAAAAGGAGATTTGGGACCAGGAACTATTTGGGCATCACGGCGGCGCGGCGACGGCGTGCGACCCAGCCGAGACGCGATTGATTCTGTCGGAGCCGCCGAATGGATTACCCGTGTTGCAGCAGAATTGCGACCAGATCGTCTTTGAGGAGTACGGGTTCCAGAGTTATCACCGCGGCATAGGTATGGGCTTTCCCCGGAAGACATCACAATCACAGAAGGAGAGTTTTAGAAATAGCCGAAAATATGTTCAGAATCAACGTTGGTCAAGTCGTCGTTTATTCTAACGTGAAATCGAATACCTGCAGGCTCAAGTTTCAATGCCTACCACGACATACAAGCCCTTTTTCAGACCCCAAGAGATACCCCGACAGTCGCCAACACCCCCGCCGAAGTCGTCTTGGTCATCGACTCGGGCTACTCACACACGACCGTCACGCCCTTGCTCCGAGGGCAGCCGTTGCACTCCGCAGTGCGCCGTCTCGACATAGGAGGCAAGTTCCTGACAAACTACCTCGGACGGCTCATTTCCCTGCGCCATTTCGACATGCGCAACGAGACCTTCATCGTCAACGAGATGAAGGAGACGGCCTGCTACGTCAGCCTGGACTTCAAGACGGATCTTGAACGGTCCTGGAAGGGCATCAGGGGCGAGAAGACGAAGAAGCGCGATACCTATACTCTGGGAGGGGGCATCGTAAGGGATTACCTGCTGCCGGATTTCCATACGCGGATGCAAGGCGCGCTGCTCGACTATGATCCCAGTCGGCATGCCAAGGCGAGGGGGAAACTCGCTGCTGCCGGGGGGACGGGGGCGCGTGGTCTCGGATCGGCCCCGATCGATGACGAAGATGTGTTGACGTTGCGGAATGAGCGGTTTGCGGTGCCGGAACTTCTTTTCCATCCCGCTGATGTGGGCATGCCGCAGCCTGGTCTGGCGGAGCTGGTGTGGCAGTCACTGCAGGAACTTCCCTTTGGTCTCTGGCCCGGCTTGCTGGCCAACATTGTCGTCGTGGGAGGGACTACGCAATTTGAGAGCTTTATACAGCGCCTGCAGCGGGAGATTGTGCAGCGCGTTCCGGATGACTGCGTGGTGCGTGTGGCGAGGCCGGTTGATGCTGTCACGAGTACTTGGTATGGGGCGGCGCATCTGGCTAGCCATGTCAACATTGACAAGATGGCTGTTACGAAGGCAGAGTATGAGGAGCTGGGGTCGACGCTGATAGCGAAGAAGATGGCCGCGGGGCTGTATCTCACTTGAGACGAGGTAGTTTTACCCATGTCTTGTTGAGAATCTGAAGTCCGAAACAATCGGAATGAATCTGGCCAAAGGGACAAGTTACTTACGAGGAGCGTGTAGTCGATGCGATCATGTGGGTGCCGTGCGTTGAGGCACACAGCAGGCTTTGATGGAGCCTTGCACCCACAAGAGGCTCATTCAGTACCTATGTCGGCCACGTTCAAGCGCTCACTCTCAACCAGACATCTCTACATCTTTTCCCACAGCTCGCTCCGCGCTTTTAGAGAAATCACATGTCCAGCCATGACACATCGCTCAGGCACTGATATCCCTGCCAACAATGGCCACTCGGCTCTCATGTTATGGCACATTGCGCGCGCACTGAGCACCAGAGTGGTATACAAAAGTGGTATATTTGGATCGCTATCTGATGAAGAGGAGAAGGTCGTATCTCAAAGCAAGTGCGAAAGGCGCACGCAACCCTGAGGAAGGTCGCAATCAAAATACATTTCAGCTCCAATCAGAGCCAGCGTCGAGTCCGCAACCCAAAAACCCAGCCACATCTCAAATCAGCGGCCTGGTCACCGCATCTCGCATCCTCCTTCGGATCAGGTCAGCAGGAATACTGCTAGGAACAAGCTTCATTCGCGCTGGTTTTGGGTCCCTGCGGCGGAAATTAGAGAACGAAATTGTATCGAAGAGCGTCATTCACCCCCGATGAGACTTACTGTCGGCCCAAACCCCTGCCTCGTGAAATACACCAATCGCACTATCTTGAAGTCAGTAGATAGTCAATCGATCAAAAAAAAAAAAAAAAAAAAAAAAAAAAAAAAAAAAAAAAAAAAGGTGGTGTAAGAACAGAGCTTACAAAGTCTGGAGAGGAGCCCTCATTATGAACAATACAGTATCCTGCGCAACATTTCTTGCACACCCGTTGCGTCTTCTTGATACATGTTTCGCACTGGCAGGCGTTGATTAGCTTCGCGTCTTCCTTCCTCTGGGGCCCGTAAGGACTGTGACTTACGTTTTTGCCACATTCCCAGCAGCTTTTGGAGACTCGACTCTAAAAAAAAAATTTAAAAAAAAAAAAAAAAAAGAAGATCGTTAACCCAGAACTTAGGATTGAAAAATACATGGTTTCCCGCACCTTGATTTTGGGTGCGCCATCTTGCAGGTGAAGCATTTGTGCGAAATTCGCCACACCATCCTCCTCGTCTACTACGATGAAGTTGTTGAATGCAGAACCTTGTTCTTGACCGGATAATGGGTGGCAAGTCTCACACCACCATTTGTGGCAGCAGGCGCAATAGCGCTCAATGAGACAGTCGCCGCAACGTGGGACAAAGGACTGTCCAGGCTGCGATGGACAGGTCGCTGCACGGACCGAGGAGGCCATGATGGGAACAGGACTGAGGAGTGGGAGATCTAGAGGTGAGTATGACTCCTGTGTGATGAGGCCTTCGGGGGCCTTGCCACAGCTTTCGCATCCACCGACAGCGTGGGTGGCTGCTGCTGGTGCGGTGTCGGCCATCATGGGTGGATGCCCAAACACGGGAGAATTCGTATGTCGAGGACCTTGACAGATGATGGCATCGAAGGCGACAATTCCCTGGCACTTACTCATGCAGTTGATCCAGTCCTTTGTAATCGGCCGTGTACCGAGACGGCCCCTTTTACACCACCATTCATCGCCCGCTTGTTCTGATGAAGCGGATGATAATGCTTGCTGGCTTCTGCGGTATTCCGTGTTTGTTGAGGGCCTCGTCTTTTCCGAGCCAGCTTCCTTTGATCCAAATACGTAGAGGGCTTTGAGCCTTGGCGAACCCTCAGGCCGGTCTGGTCGACAGGCGTGCTGCAAATCATCGCGGAACTTGGCCCAGTGAAGGTTCTTGACGTCGCGGAGGGACAAGATACGAACATTGTACGAGGGATCATAGAGGATCTCATGGCACAAATCATATGTCACTGACAGTCCATCGAGGACTAGGGTTTGGACATCTCGGAGGATGTTTTGCCGACGGATGACACTCAATATGCATCTCAGCGGCCCAGAGTCAACGCTGCTTTGCTGATCAGCGTTTGCTTCATTGTACTAGGTATTCGTACTTGGATTCACACTCACTCATCTTGAGTCAGGTTGTCATGTACTTGTGCATAGTGCCAGACATCTCTACCACTGCCAATTGGGTTGTCATCAAAGTCTGCTGCTCTTTTCACCCGCGTAAGATCGAGGTGACGAAATACACCTGGCGTGGTACAGATGAGAGAGCGGATACTGTTGCTCGTTGCAGAAAGTTGTAGGAGGCTGTGTATAGGTAGATGGGGTGCAATGTGGCGGAGGATGAGGGAGTTGTGGAGGAGATCAAACAGAGATGTGGTGGTCTCAAACTCTGCGCGCGTATTATGACTGTCGACGGTAGCTTGGCCCATGTCAAGCTGCCAGGAGAGATGCCAGCAAGAATTGAGAAGAGTTGAAAGATGGTGCAGTGTAAGATGCGATGGCACTTTCAATTACATACAAAGTTTGGCAGGGAATGAATAACAAGGTCAATGGAGCAAGAAAGATGGACCGTGAAAGATGTGGGGAAGATATCAAGATGTGCAACACTGTCGAGAATATATTCGAGGAAAAAAAAAAGAAAAACTGATCTGGCGACGGAGATGCTCAGACAGGTATCTCGGTGTACTTGGGTTGTGTCGATGATGCCGCAGATGGATGGGCCAATTATTCGTAGGGATTCAACGTCGTGTCTTGTGGAGTATCTATGTGTGGGTGTGTGTAATCGTGTGTGTAATAGAGTGTAATAGAGTACATAGTTGTACATAAGGGAAATAAAGATGCCGCGTAAGGTTATCAGTCGCCGGTCACACGGTAAGACTACTCCACGAGCCGTCATGCAATCTAACCAGACCGGGGAAGGTGTGACAAAGACAATGCATTCGACGCTCAAAAGCGGCCAAACTGACAGATTGGCCGATTGAATGAAACAGGGGCCAGGGAGATGGGTTCACTGATAGTTCACTGATAGTTCACTGATAGTTCACTGATATGTATGTACAAAGAAGGATAGGAGGTACTGCCTGAGAATAATCCAACGTCTGTGTACCGGTGGACAAAGGTGTTGTTGGTTCGAAGCCATGCAGCAACAAGGTGGGTGGCCACGAGAATGTTGTGCTGTCCAAGAATCTAATACATACATATTTACATATGTACATACAACTATGTACCTACCTAACTATGCCTAGCATCATGCGAAAGCCTCGTAGATAACGGAAGTGATGCTGCAGGGGTGGAACAGGGGGAATGAAATGCCGGTGCCATATTACCTGCAGTACTGCAGTCTGGGCGCGGACATTTTTATGGATGGGTTAGGTACGGAGTATGATCGCATGACACGGAAGAACGTGTAATGGGGTGCTTTAGCTTATCAGTTCAACGCCATGGATACATAGATCGAACTCGGGGGCAAGCCAGCGACTTGTAATCGGCCGAGTATATAGGGGCAAGGGCGCTTCAGCTTCAGGCTTTTCAAGTAATAGTCATGGCCGAAGGGAAGATGCGATTCAAGCCAACAACAGGGGCGCATCGGCACATGAGTATCTCTTCGGAGTTCTCGGCTTGCAAATCGTTATCAGGTGGCATCCAACCGGTGGTGAAATGGGATGTGGTTCTCTGTTTCCTCAAATGGAGGTGTTGCGTCCGGGCAAGGCGGACGTATGTATCGTATCGGGGATTCGGGGTGGGTTGGTTGAACAGAGACAACAGAGACAACAGAGACAACAGAGACAACAGAGACAACAGAGACAACAGAGACAACAGAGACAACAGAGACAACAGAGACAACCAGGTGACGTAATGCTTTCGTTTCATGTGCATGAACCCTTCGGCGGGCCGGAGGCTCGACATGTGGAGTATGAAAGCGGTATGTAACTACATATGTAGTTACTGCTTCGTTGGCCAATCTTGCGGTAAAGTCATGTATGTACTTCTATCAAGCTTCAACCCAATTGGCTGCAAGCCCAACTTCCGGACCGTCAAAGGGATGACGTGGTTGAAATTTGGTGCCAGCCTCCAGGGCTTAGGCCAAAAGAGAGCCACCGCGTAACGCGTTAGTTACATATTGTATGTACAATGTACCTAGGGCTATCCAACCGCGATAATGTTTTTCTAGGATATCGCGTCTCTTCTGGCTTTCAACTTTATTTCCGCCACCATTTTAGGTTCGGCTTTGCTGAGGAAGAGCCGGAAGAGCCGGAAGAGCCGGAAGAGCCCAAGTTCAACTTCTAAGAGGTCATCCACCCTGACCTCGTGGCGACGACCTGGTCAGCCACAAATTGGAAGTGGCCAAACTTCCTCTCGCCTCTCACGAGTCACAATCGCTGTGAGCATTTGCCATTGGGTGTTTCTTTTGATGCTAAAATACTCAAGGTTTCTCTTCAATCAGCGATCTGAAAGGGCGTGGGCAATCTGGTGCATCGTTTTCTGGGATATTGTCCCACCCAGTCAATTGACAAGCATTTCATGTGTGATCTTGTGGTAGTATCTGAATATAAGAAACACGAGTTATTCCACGGCAGGAACTGGGTTTCCGTTTTCAGTCACGTGTCCATAGGTCTAAGGTTGGTGGCCGACCTCGCTTCGCGCAGAATGAGAGCTCTGACTGTCATGACATACGAGCATGATTTGATCGAGAGTTCATTAGTTTTGGCGTCATGAGCAGGTGTTTTGCACTGACTTCTGAGTCCTGAGAGGTAATGTCGTTGAAAAAAAAAATACAACACAAAAATGGCAGTTCTGCGGATGTCGGAGAGCATGTCTTATAAGTTATACATGCGACTCTACAAGGCGTGAGAACGAAGGTATGTATACCCCGTATACGTTACGGACGGTATAACGCCTGGAAGGATGGAACCATTTCTGGAACGTGAGGAAATATTTGTATGCATGTACAGAGTACACTCAGAACATTACGGACATTACGGACATTGTCAATTTGTCATTGTACGTACAACTCCGTATTGCCAGGTGGAAAACCGCGGCGGCAAGGCAACCTCGCTCGTTCAACGGGTTCTGGTCTCCATCTTTTCTATCGATAATCGAACCTCTGGTCCGCAACTCCGCACTTCACACTCCGCCCGTTCTGCAGCTTCGCGGGGCAACACCGTACACGCCGAGTAGAGGGAGGAAAAGCAAAAACACGAATAGATTCGACGCATCAGAGTCAAGTGGGAATCATGCTGCCAGCGGTCGCGCTCTGGCTGCGAGCCCGACTGTTTTGAAGAGAAAGCCGACCGCGGCTATTACGCCATCCCTGTATGTGTGCGTGCGTGTCTATCATCATCTATGTATGGTCGCATGCGAAGGCAGCGAAGCCTCTCAAGTGCTGATTGTCATCGCCACCGCCTGACGCACGACACGACAACTTCTGACCTCATAGTTACAACCTAGACTGAGCAAAGGTTTTCATCCAAATCACCAGCCATGTCGTCCAATCCGTTTCGCAAGAAGACACCAGCCACCTTGGATACTTCTCGCACCAGCTCCAAGTCTAGCATGCGCTGTGACGACCCCGGTGCATCTGGTGACAGCAAGGACAACAAGGACAGCAAGGACAACAAGGACAACAAGCCCGTAAGGCGGGTGCGCGTGCTCTCACCGCCACCTTTATCGCCCGATGCTTCCGTATGGAGTCTTGACGGCGCTCAGCCGCCTGGGAGCCATTCTGACGACACCTTACGCTTCTCTGACCTTGATCCCGCGTCTGATCCCTTCGGCGGTACATCCTCTACAGACGAGAGCGAACGCGACCGCGACGGCACCATGACTCAGAGTTATCATCTCGTACAGGAAAAAGCCGCAGTTGTCACGACACCTGCAAATCCCTTCAGCAAGCCTTCTCCACATGTCCAAGGGTCGGGAGACTTGCAGACAGAGAGAAGAGAAGAGGGCGAGGTGCTCAAGGCTGCCGCTGCGGGGAAGAAGGCGCTCAATGTGGACGCTTTCAGAAGCCTACTCATGACAGGTCGCGTTGGCGATGAACAGCATCATGAGCCCACAGCCAAGCAGACGTCATCAACAGTCCAGCCTGTGTCACCATTGAATGCGACGGCCAATATCGCCAACGACCTCGATGACGACAGCTCCGTCAGCTCTACTTCCGAGAGTCAAGTGGAGCAAGGCGAGGTGCAGGAGGTGTCGAGCTTGACATCACCACAAGATCCCCCCAAGGAGAGGAAACTCGCGCTTCGTCCACCGCCGCCAAGCTCTCGACACGGTAAATCACTCAAACAGCACGAGCCGGGTCCTGGAACGCGGCTAGACGAAGAGAATTATGCTTCCCAAGGGGCCGTCAGTGCAAGACCGCAGGCCGTGTCACCACTGCGAGGCAGCCTGGACGACGATGTACAGCGCTTTGTCACGTATCGTGAACTCGATACCGTCTCCACGGAGGCAGAGGTGAACGAGGGTTCGCAACCACAAGCCGACTCCACCGCGCGTCGACAAAACACAACCAAGAAGCTAGCTCCTGCGCCGCCTCCCCCTCCCCGACGAGGCCATTCACGATCCGACACCAAACTACCACCACCAGCGCACTCCCCGAGTTGTGCTCACCAACCTTCTTCTTCTTCTTCAGCAGCAGCAGTAGCAGGCGACCCAGCCTCTCGCCCCGAGACCACCAAACCAAGCGGCCCTGTCCCCACACCACCCCCCTCACGAAGACCTCACACCGCATCCAGACAAACAAGCCAGCTCTCCGCCTCCACCCCGGGCGTCTCATCACCCACTTCCGCCCGCGGTGACCACGCTGAGTCGGCATCCTCCCCCCCCTGGCCGGATCTCTCAGCCGAGAACAATCACCACAATAGTAAATCCTTCGCGCCGCCTCCTCCTCCACCACCAGCACGCCAGTCGTCTACCCACCGGCCTTCCAGCCTCCATAGCACGACGGAGGGACAGCAGCCCCGGCGGGTATCTTCTGCCTCGGAGAACCGTTCGCGGGATGGGCCTGGTGTTCTTGTGCCGCCGCCTCTGCCGCCGCCGCGGAATCGTAGTGGGAGTGGGCATGGTGCTAAACGGGCTTCTATGGTGGCTTCTCCGGTTGAGGGTCCTGGCTTGGGGGCGGGGACGGGGACGGGGACGGGGACGGGGACGGGGAATGGTGGGAAGGGAAACGGGAAAGGGGCTGATATTTTGGCGGATTTGGATGCGTTGCAGAGGGAGGTGGATGCTTTGAGGGGGACGATGAATTGAGGGTATGGTGAGGGTGAGGGTGAGGGTGAGGGTGAGGGGGAAGGAGAAGGGGAAGGGGGGGTTGTAGTAGGTTCTTCTTCCTTGGCGTTCGTTCATACATACACACACAACACACACACTTAAGATATAGGTATGTATACCAATATGTTCAGATCTACATATGAGCCTACGTTGGGTCTCGAATACACGTTTCGTCGGGAGCTACTGCCACTTCTCTTGTTTCCTTCTCCCCATCAATAATTATTATATTTATATGCCTTTTCCTGACTTTGGCTCCAAGTCCTGGAGTCTGTTATCTGAAGGTGAAGCACGAGACTCGTTCGTTGGTGGTGGTTTTGTCCTGGTAGGCGCAGAGACGTACAGCATGATATGTTGTGTGGCACATTCAAGCGTTAAATCCGTAGAACATGAATGATATGTATGATAAAGAGTAGAGGATGTTTCACATATTTGTGTGGTATGCGAAATGGCAATTGGTGTAATGGAAAAGGTGACCACGACCATGCATCTATCGTTGGCCATGGAATTGAATATGAGATGCATGAAATTGCAAAATGTGAAATGAAAAGTGAGATGAAATGTCAGATGTGGAATGAAATATCATATTGAAATGTCAAATGAAACACAAATCTTGAGTGACCGCACGTAAATTCAATACTGCCTGTCAAACTCGATATCCCGTCCTGCATTCACTCCTTTCCAGGCTGACATCCCATCCGCATCGTGACACGCCAATGGCCCATCATTCACAGTCCCTGGGCAAAAGAAATCTGGCTGTCAGTACCTGTCTGTGCCTTGTCACATCACGACCATGCATGCATCTTAATGTTCAACAAGATGAGATAGAATGTGTTTATTTCCGCTACGCTCAGACTACTACTGTTCACCTCATCAGCGAATTGCCCAACAGAACGAGCGGCCGCAGGTGCCACCACTCATTCCATCGAGCAACCCCTGATCCGAAAGCTGCCCAGCTAGCCCCAGTGTTCCATCTCAAAAAATCTTTTTTTTTCTTTTTTTTCTTCTTTTTTCTGTATTCTTTTTTTCTTTTTCCGTTGTGTGATTTTGAAACCTTGGCTAGCCCCCAACCGTCTTCTCAAAATCGGTGTAGGTTCGCCCTCGCACCAAATGGGGCGTCGCAAGAGAATCATCATGCCAGCTACATCATCTGAGCGATGCTCATGATAGCAGCTCTTCCACCAGTCAATCGAGACCAAGTCTCCCGTCCCCTTTCCT
Source organism: Claviceps monticola (assembly GCA_018360055.1). Classification (NCBI taxonomy): domain Eukaryota; kingdom Fungi; phylum Ascomycota; class Sordariomycetes; order Hypocreales; family Clavicipitaceae; genus Claviceps; species Claviceps monticola. The sequence continues at coordinate 33,042 of SRPP01000047.1, forward strand.
CCTGCTGAAAGTACGGGGCCTCGAGAACTGACCCAGTACTACCTACCCCGCTCGTAAACCTAACGTCATAAGTGGTATCATGCCGCCTCCCTCCATCTGTCGTCCTGTTTTCCTTATCATCCTCATGCATATTACAAGTTGCGGGATTTTCGCTTCCAGCTCCTTGACAAACAAATAGACGAGGAGACAAAACAAAATGAAAGATATCCACAGTGCCAGCCAACCTGATACGCCTCTTCGCCACGCCTCTTCGCCCAGCTCTTGTAGCCAACACCAGTGCAATGCATATCGCGACGCCAGCGACTTTGCCCCAGCCGTAATTTTCCTACCTTTGGCATATAACTGTATATCTGTGCTCAAATTCAAAGTCGTCTTCGTCCTTTCGTATAGTGCACAGGCCCGTAGTTCTTCTGGCATAATAATTTGTTCCAGAAACCCCAACACAGGAATAATGCCGCAAGCCAGACGGGGAGGGGCAAGAATAAAACCACGGCTGTGCCGACGCAAAATCATAGTCGTGAAAGAAGAAAAAAAAGGAAGAGAAACGATGGTATTCTCCGAATGCTGTTCTTTCTCCCTGAGTGCGCTGGCAAGATAAAAAACGGCCAAGAGAAACGCTGGAGGAAAGGAGATGTGGTGTAGGCGTCAAGTCTGACAAAAGGCGAAGTCAGCTGCGAAAAAAAAGCAAATCAAGTCCGGTTCGCCGTGTTCGCCCATTCGCCCCCATCCCCCAAAGTGCGTGAATATGTACAATCCAACAGGTAAATGAAAAAGATGATACAACTCCGTTGCTGTGCACATCTCTCGATCCAGTATTCTTCTTCCTTCAAGTAGGAGAAGAGGTCGGAGCGAGCGAGTCAAAGTGGCTCCAGCCGTCGCCAAACCCGAGGCTCAACTGGCCTCGATCTCCCAAAGTCACCTCACCCAGCCTGTGCCACGCTTGCTTCCTGTATGTTCGGGAGACAAGCTATGATTGGGCCTCGCGAGGTTGGCCCCGACTTCGACTGGCGTTGCCACCGCCGCCGCCACCACCACCAGGACCACCAGGACCTCCGCGACCTCGATAGCCACGGCCGCGACCGCGACCTCTGCCGCCATTGTACATATTGTGGCCGCCATTCTGACTCTGCCAGTTCCCATTTCCGTATTGCCCCGCAGGTATGGGCTGCTGCTGAGGATGTCCTCCCATTTGGGGCTGCTGAGCATTGTTGGGGAGGATTGAGATGGGTCGAGGAATGGAGTCGGGATTCTCGTACACGTAGAGGCTCTTATCAATGCTCGAAGGAATGGGCTGGATTTCAGTGCCCAAGTCTCGTTCTATGTTGTACAGGTTGAAACGGTCGTCCCAATTGATAAGGTTGATAGCCAGACCAAGATGACCGTAGCGACCAGATCGACCAATGCGATGCAGATATGTCTCAGCATTCTTGGGAAAGTCAAAGTTGATGACAACATTGACAGCCTGAATGTCTATACCGCGGGTCAAAAGATCGGAGCACACAAGGTTTCGACAAACTCCGTTGCGGAAATCGTGGAAGACGCGGTTACGAGCCTGTTGCTGCATTCTGGCGTGGCTGTAGAAACAACTATACCCAAGCTCGGTGATCTTCTTGGCAAGGAGCTCGACTCGGTTGGTTGAGTTACAGAAGATGATGGATTGGTTGATTTGCAGCTTCGAGAATAGTGTGTTCAGGCAATGGACCTTTTGCTTCTCCTCAACAAACGCGTAGTATTGCGTAATACCACGAAGAGTGAGTTCGTCCATGAGATTGATCTCGTAAGGGGACGCCATGTTCCTGTCGGAGAAATCCTTGACTGACAGTGGGAACGTAGCGGAGAACAGCATAACCTGGCGATCTTTGGGGTGGAACTGAAGGAGCTGTTCTATCACAGGCGTAAACTCGATTGACAAGAGCTTGTCGGCCTCATCCATGATGAACATGGGGCATTCGGTCAAATCGGCGACGCTCTTTCCAGCGAGATCGAGGATTCGACCAGGTGTTCCAACGACGATGTGAACAGCTTCTTGCAGACGCATAATGTCGTCACGCAAACCGGTTCCGCCGGTCGTGACCATAACGTTTATGCCAAGATGCTTTCCGAGAGTCTTGCAAACTTGCGAGGTCTGCATCGCAAGCTCACGCGTGGGGACCAGAATTAGACATTGAATTTTGGACACCTTTGGGTTGATGCGCTCCAGAACGGGAATGACAAAGGCCGCCGTCTTGCCTGTCCCGTTTTTGGCTCTAGCCAAGATGTCCCGTCCGGTCAGAGCAACAGGGATAGCTTCTTCCTGGATCGGCGAGGGCTTTTCGAACCCAGCTTCGAAGATTCCCATAAGTAAGTCTCGTTTTAACGCAAAATCTTCGAACTCCAAGCCTTTCGTTTTCGTCACGTCCTGTCAGAGGCAAAGAGGAACAGATCCATTTTAGTCCACGTGTAGCTAGCTGGTTCTCCTACGCTCGTTCAGCATCTGCATACCTCTGTTTGTTGTCTGCTGTCCTTAGCGGGAAGCTTTAGGTTCTTCTTCCAGTCATCGTTCTGTGACGGCGCGGCATCGCTAAAGATCATAAAGTGCAAACGTCAGCATGGAAAGAGCACATTGCAAAATTGTGAGGGCAGAATAGACGAAGCTTCATTCTTTCATGCCATTCATTGTCAAGTTCTGAGCTTCTTCATCTTCCCCGTTTTTCATTTCGAGAAGGGAAAGATAACGCGAGCTGGGACCTTAATGTAGAAAGGAAACTGCCTGCATGAGAATACGGACCTTAGTTGTGTGTTTTGTAGCTTATCTATCAAGTGATCGGCCATTTTGAAAAATCACGGTCGCGTCCGTCGAGGGACCACGAGTCGCCAAGGGCTGTGAAAAAAACGTCCGACTGGTTATCGTGCAAGGCTATCGCAAGACGAGCTTTCAAGCTAGTCTCGTGGCTGACAGAGATGATGTGGTGCAGTTGATCAAGGTCAAGCCGACCAGGCAAGGAGGACGGATGGACCGAGCGGGTTAGGCGAGTCGTGAGAGAGGGGTTTGTGAAAATAGAATGAGATAGAAGGGAGGTACGACCCGTCTGTCGAATGCTGCCGCCGTTATTTGTTTGACCGCGATGTTGGAGTCTTGCTGATGTACAGGCTATTGAATGGAGGATTTCATGTCAGATGCAAAAGATCTTGTTTCTTGCGTGTGGGGATGCAGACTCGTGGTGTGGTGATTGTGGTGATGAAAGCGCGAAGGTGTGGTGAAGCGTGAAGATTCGTTCGATCCAGTTCAGCACAAACCAGCCGAGCGTTTGATGATGGTGCGACCCGTTACAGCTGCCGTTTGCTGCTGTAATCACGTGACTGCGGGGTCGCTTACAAGTCTTGACTCTTGGTAAAACGTTGGCTCCTTAACTAACTGGAGATTAGCGCCATCCATGTATGATGTTGTGGCGTTCGGTTGTTCGTTCGATGATTTGTGCGATCTTGCCATACGTTTACCTATTACTCAGAACAAGAGTACCTACTCTGTAGAACTTTAGAATTCGATGAGATTTCTTGGCAGTTTTCGCCCGAAACTATAATGCGGATCTGTTCATTTCCGTGTTCACGACTCCACGAGTACATACATCAAGCCGAGACTAAATATCTGTGATTCTAGTACAGAGTACTCTTACATGCTTCACTACATACGAATAGGTAGGTGTTTGCAGATTATGTACATATTCTGACAACTTGTTTACACACTCGTATACTCTCGTCATGTCTATGCCACATCGGGGAACATGTATTTGTATGAAGTCGAGAAACAAAGACATAAGAAAAGAGCAACAAGGCAAGATATACTTGAAGGAAATACAAGAGCACGTGCAAATCGTACATCCAAAAACTGCAGGTGAAATCGCAATGCCATGAACAGCCGCTGTCTCTCATCCCATACCAAAGGCGTGTCGCGCAGGTGTTTGTTCACAGACGCTGCACGGTCAAGCCCATGACTTGGGCAAATCTCAGCGACTGCCTCATACCTACTCAAATACAGCATGCTCAAAGCTTTGCTAGACGCTCTACAATTTCATGCCCATGACCTGTGCGACCTTCAACGACTGCCTCATACTCAGATCCAGCATGATTTCCTCGCTACCACCCGGAATAGCATAGGCCCTCACATCTCTATACAAGCGCTCGACCTTGCCACCCTGTCCCCCGCGCGAGTACGACAGACCACCAAAGATCTGCGAAGCCTCGCGCGCACAAAACTCAAAGGTAAGAGTAGACTGGGCCTTAAGACCAGCAATAGGCCCACCGAGACGAAGCATAGCCTCATGCTCGCCCATCTTCTGGCATTGGAAAATCATACTCTCGAGCCAGTTGTAGGAAGCTTCGATCTGACGAGCCATGTGGGCGAGCTTCATGCGAATGACGGGATGCTCGATGAGCTTCTTGCCAAAAGTGCGGCGCTTGTTGGCATACTTTACAGATTCCTCGTAGCACACACGAGAGAAGCGCAGACACTGGATGATGATGCCGATCCGCTCGTGGTTGAAGTTGGTCATGATGACGCCGAAACCCTTGTCCTTCTTGCCCAGGAGGTTTTCCACGGGTACCTTGACGTCCTCAAAGGTGATGTAGGTCGTTCCGGAGGACCACACACCCTGGCAGTCCATGCGGCGGGTGCTGACACCGGGCCCACGCTCAATGAGTAGCAGACTAACGCCGTTCATTCCTTCGCCGCCAGTTCGCACGGCGGTGGTGAAATAGTCTGACCAGATACCGTTGGTGATCCACTTCTTCTCTCCGTTGACTATGAAGTGCTTGCCGTCCTCGCTCAGCTTGGCCTCGCATGTCAGGTTGGCGACATCACTGCCGGCGTCGGGCTCGGTGATGGCCAAGCAGATGCGCTTGTCACCGGCCAAGATGCCAGGCATGATGCGATCTTTGAGTGCCTGGGAGCCGAATTTCATGACGGGAGGACAGCCAATGCCGAAACCTCCAATCAAATTCCAGACGAAGCCGCCCGAGCCGGCGCGGGATAGCTCATCCGTCAGAAGCATCTCGTGGAAGAGATCCCAGCTCTCGGCGGGAACGCACTTGACGCCAGCGGGCACGTACTCGGTGGGATAGTGGACGCCCAAGAGACCGGCGAGATATCCGCGGCGGCCCATCTCCTTGTAAATTTCCTCGGGCACGCGCTTGGCCTCGTCCCACTCAGTGACGTTGGGTTCAATCTCATTCTCCATCCACTCGCGCACCTCGGCACGGAGAGCAGCGTGCGTCTCGTTGAAATAGGGTGAGTGATTGCCCTGATACCATGAGGGATCGGCAAATGGAATCATTGATCCAAATGGCTCAAGAGCCTCTTCTTGCTCATGGCTCGCGCCTGATGGAGCCTTCTTCTTGGGGGGCGAGGCGGCAGCGGGCTTGGATTCGGCTTTGGGCTTGGCTTCAGCCTTGGGCTTCGTGTCCAGCGAGCCGACCTGTAGCTTGCCTTTGTATTTTTTCAAGATACCCTCATTGTGATATTTCCAGAATATCTTGGAGGCGTCCTTGCCAGCAACACGGGCAAGTATCTTTTTGCCACCTAAAAGACACGATCAAAGTCAGTAGTCCAGAGCCGTGACGAGGGCAGAGCGCGACCAGATATGGCAAAGGGGAGACATACCAGGGTGCTCTTCCTGGAAGTTTGTGATATCGTACACATCGCCATCGACGATGATGTACATGTCATCGCCCTTGTTATGCGACGCGACGTCGCTTGTTGTGAACGTCTTTGACATGATGGCTGGCTGTATTGATGTCGTATCGGGTGTTAATTTCGATACGTGGTGAGACTTACAGGTGCGAAGGAAGGGGTGATAATGGCAAGCGTGGAGTCAAGGAGAAGTAGAAAAGAGAAAGGCCCAAGAGGCAAACCTAGGAGCTGACGGTTGACGAGGCGCGAATAGGCTTTGGCTTTAGCATCTCGGCACAGCACAGCAATCACATGCCTCCGAAGTCCGAACCCGTCAAGGGGCACTGACACTCAAACACGGACCTAACAAACCCGGGGCGGAATTTTGTGGGGGAGGCGGTGCTCTGCACAGATACCTAGACTATTTGGCTGCGCATGATCCGTCTTCCCGTTGCCACCGTCATAGTTTGTGGCGGTTTGTGGCCTAGCAATGGCATGTGAAGACGCTCGTTTCGTCAGGAGCTGCTGAATAACTATGTATGTGACAAATTGATCCGTAGCGACTTGCTGGCCTGGAGTCTGGAGACGGGGCGCTGTGGGGCCGAGGCAATTGCTGCTTCCAATGTCCATCCTTCCAAGTTCCACTCGCGGCTATAGACGGGTCACGAGGTCATCCATCCCACGCCTCGTGCCTCACGCTTCCGCTTCACGATTTATTACACTCTTCCACGTCCGGCAAGTATCCCGGGGTAAGCTGCGTAAGCGCCCTCTGTGCACAGCCTCTCGATATTATGGGCTGTCACTGATGATGACCCTCGGCTCACCATTGCTCTTGGGCCATCCCTCATCGCGCGTTGGAGCCAAGAGGTGAAATGCTGTTGCCGTCTCCAACTACGCCCATGCTGCCATAGCAAGCGTGGTACCTCGTTGAACTTCATGTCAAATAATTTGTAAAATAATTTGTAAGATACAAGAAACACCATGCCAGGTGCCCTAAACGCCTAAGTAATGACATACCGGCTTCCACACATTGTACAAGCCAAATCCCTGATAGCAAAGCCTCACTGCACCATCCCAGATTCCCAACATACATGCATACTCCCCCCAAGAAACCTCCAATCGCCCCGACTTGGAAGTTTTCAGAAACCAAAAAAAAGTCCTTCTCTTTTAAGCCGTCCCCCTGGGCTTTGCCTTTTGAGCAGCCTTTTCCTTCTTGTCCTGTTTCAGCTTCTTCTTCTTTTCCTCGTTCTTCTCATCCAACTTGCGCTTATGCGCCGCCTTCTCAGCCTCTGTCTTGGGCAACGGTTTGAAGAAGCCCTCCAGCCGAGCCTGTTGCGAAGACTTGAGGTTCTTCTCCAGCCGGGCGCCGGCGCCGCGGACTCTGTCCTCGGAGAATCCCTTCTCCGTGACGAGGAACTGAACGAGACCCTCCATATCGGGCTTTTCCCATTTGAAGTCGCAGAGCGGATCATCTGCCTTGCGGACATCTGGTTCGAAGAATAGTGCGCGCGCGTCCTTGTAGGGCCAGTCTTCCGGGAGAGTGTACTTCTTCTTCGAGTCCTGCTCGATCGCTTCGACTACCTTTTCGAGGGAGCCGTGTTCGCGGATCAGCTTGAGCGCTGTCGTGGGCCCGACTTTGGGAACGGGGTCAAGGTAATCGCAGCCGAGGAGGATACATAAATCGACAAACTAGTGTAGCTCAAACCCCTATTAGTATGCCGAGTTCTCGTTTTACACACCACATTCGTCGGCCGTTCTCACCTGTGGTCTCTCCATGTTCAAGCCCTCGAGAACCTTGTCAAGCCGAATCTCTTGAATGGGCTCTTTCCGCTGTTCACTAAAAGTGAGATGTCGAAGCAGAATCGGCGTGTTGAAACACAGCGTGTCCATGTCCTCGCTAGCCGCGGCATACACCTTCCCAGCCATGGCCAGTTCTGCACACTGCGCCTCCGCCTCAGTCGGCGCGACGATGTAAGGAACACCCATGAGCTTCAGCAGCCGCTGACACTCAGCATTGTGCTCGCGAGTAACCCGCACGGTTCGTCTCGAGAATTTCTCCACATCCTCAGCCGTACCTGTCTCCTTGGCTTCTTCCAATCCCTCGGTGGCCTCCTGCTTGCGCTGGAAACGTTTCGCCAGCTCGCCGGATTTGAGCTTTGGCGGAGCGCCGTCGAATACATAGAGGGGTTTGATGCCATTGTCCACCATTCGTAGTGTGCGGTAGAACATGCCCATCAGGTGGGAAGTTGTTTCTCCACTGTCGTTCATCAGTTGCTGGCCATCGGAGCGCACGGCGATGAGGAAGCTGTATATGCTCATGGAAGCATCCTGCAACAAAAAAAAGTTACCGTTAGTGCATAATTACAGCCAGGACACGAAAAGTGGCTAGTACAAGCTAGACATACGATGGCGACTTTGCGACCAAAGTGGTTCTTGATCTCGCCCTCCTTGATCGCATCGGGGGCCTCGTCCTTGATGATCTGGAACAATTGTTTGATACCCATGATTGCGCTGTGGAGCCAGTGCTTATATTTAGTAAAACTGAACTAATCTGTATAGAAGCTGGGTTCTGACGGCAGTTGTAGCAGTTGTAGACGGTTGGAATTGGGAAAGTTTGTCTCTGGGTGGCCAAGAAGAACGAAGAAGCGCGAAGCTCTATAGCTTCCAGAAATCCACGCGAGTTCATGACGCGTCTGCAGGGCCTATCCAAGGTGCCACCGTACATAGATGCCTGCCGCATACGGTGCACCAAAGCTGTTGCACAAAAGAGTGGGCGCAGCCGTCTGGCCACTGTTCTGTGCTGTACATGCCCCTATAGTTATACCCTGCGACACCACTGTTCTGTGCTTGTAGATGCCCCTATACTCCGTATACCCTGCGATAAAAGCGCATGCGCTATAACCCTGACCATACCGATTCAATTTCATCCCCCCTTACACACCCTCACCGGCTTGTCCGCGATGCCCTGAAGCGTCAATAAGCACTTGTGAGGCAGTAGAAACGAGACAGTGTATTGCGTCGGATCCGGACATCTTGCTGCTTTTGGAAAACCCAAACTTCTGGCTGAGATTGCGATGAAAGACAAAAAGCCCTGAGGGCTCTGAATTGGAATACGCCAGTTCTTTGTTGCACAGGATAGCTGAAGGCCAGCCGGTGTATTTCAGTCACTCACTTTCCCTTTGCATTGTGCTTCTCCGGATCGTCGGACTCGAGCTCGTAGCTTGGCGAACTGATCTCGAAGGGGCTTCTTCCTTCTGAGTACTGTTGCTCCAAAGTGCAAGTATGGCCACTGCTATACACAAAAGATCCACGAGGCTCCTGATGTACTGGGTGAAGCCAGGCATTATCAGGGCTCACTCAATAAGCCTGACATTAGTTGGGGAGCAATTTTTCACGTGAGTTGCATCTAATTTCTATGAAGAGGTTTGCAGACTCGACGTTGCTGTTTGCTGTGATGGGATCTTCAGAGATAGAAAAACGGCCCTTTCTCCGGCCATGTCACCTAGAAACCCACGCGCTCATCGATCGCCCCCGCTTACACGTCGGAGAGTTAGCTGCTTTCACGGAAACAAACACCAGAAGACACGGAGACCAAGAGCCCTCCGCAAGCGTCCTCAAAGAATAGAATGTGTGAAGTTATATTGAGCTTGGCTTGTCCACCATGTTCAAAGCAGATTCTTATCTTGGACAATATACAAATGAGCAAGCCATACCGCATCACAAGCATCTTAGAAATAGGCACTCCAAGATGAGCGTCCAATCACACGAATGGGGCCGCCCTACTTGGGCCATGCGTGTCGTCAACAAGTGTCCGAGGCGACGCCAAACTTGAGGCGATGATCTCACCTCCCACACCTCAAGACTCATGGCACCAAAGGGTCTCCCACACTTCGGGATACAAGCACTCAGATATCATTCACAGCAGGTCAAGAGGACGGTCGAAGATATCTTTGGACATAGTATATGAGTCAGTTCGTTGCTATTCGTATCGGGATCACACCTGAGTCGCGCCAAATCTCATCCTCTTTTTCCGGCTAGGTCGTCGTCAATTCGTCTTCGACCCGCGATTCCCCCAGCAACAAGTCCGCCTGCGGAGCTTACAAGAGGCCAAACTAAGGAGGTCGGGAGACTTTGAAAGGAGAACAAGCTTCTTTGAAGCTTCCAGCCAACAAGCGGATATTTGTGCCGCTAGACAACTAAACAGTATCTCTCATAGCTTAAAAGAAGCGACAGAAATACACCAAAGCGTTGACACGTTCTCAGATCTCGAAGACCGGAAAAAAGCCATGTCAGAGCGTAGACAGGCCAAGGTGATGTATAGACGTAAGCTGGAAGAAAGAGAATCAGCACAGCGAGAGAACGAAGCATTATCCGAGCAACGAAAAGAATTAAAGCAGCAAGCGGAAGAGTCAGCCCGGCAATTTGGAGAAGCAGCCCGGCGCTTAGAAGAGATGGGCCGTAAATAGGCGAAGATATCCGGAAAATCTCCTAGAAGCTGGAAAATTTGAAGCACTCGCTCGAGGCAAAGGGGCGCCAGAAATAGCCCGAACACATCGCGTCCGTATTCGGATCCCGCTCAGCGCCTTTCGTCACCGTTCGCCGCCGTAACGGTCTCTTTCGTCGGCATCCTCTGGGAGCAAGGATAGACTGAGATCGATCAAAGCCGTAGAGACATCGCTGCCCACTATCGAACACGTGAGGCTAGGGAAAGGCCCATACAAATGAACGCCCGAACTGGACAATGATGTCCAGTTGGAGCCATGACAAGTTGAAATCGACTGCTTAGCTACCCATTGTAACGTGGGAGACAAGTAAAGCAACCTCCGTGCGATGGCGTTGGTCACTCATAGCTCATGTTGTATCTATTGAAGAGGTCGAACCTTTCTTTTTTTTTTTTTTTTTTTTTTTTTTTTTTTGGAAATTACTTCATCCATCTGGTTTCTTCTATCTAGGTAACCACTCCTTTTGTCCTAGAAGATATACTCATTCTATGAAAGCCATGGAGCAGAGTGAGCTCCCTAGCTTCTCTGCTACGTGTCGACATGTCTTCCGCCGGTAGAGCAAAGTGATCATGAAGCACGAAATGTCATCATGACATTGATACCTTCATCATATACTGAACGGTGAAGATATGCCGAAAGAAATGACAGAGATTACGGGAGAGGCAAGAATTATCGGCCATTCGGGAATGGTACGAAACGAGGGGTAAACCTAGCTGCGATAGTGTAAGGCGCCAACGCTGGTCCCATGTTCTCAGGCGCATTGACACAGGTGGCAACTGACACACAGAGAGGTCTACCCTATAAGATTTTAACAAAGTATAGATAGTGTGAGGAATCGGATATCCCTACCGACCCGACCAAAAGATCAGAACACTAAGCTGGTAGGAATTCAGCTTAGTGCGGGATATATAGGTACATGCAAACAATGGACAGAGCAATTACGGGTAACCGTCACAGATAGGACACCAAGTGTGCTGCGACAGTACTTACTTGTGAATCCTCAACAAGGCCACGGGAGCAATGCATGGCGTCAACAAGTGTCCGAGGCGACGCCAAACTCGAGGCGATGATCTCACCTCCCACATCTCAAGACTCATGGCACCAAAGGGTCTCCCACACTTCGGGATATAAGCACTCAGATATCATTCACAGCAGGTCAAGAGGACGGTCGAAGATATCTTTGGACGTAGTATATGAGTCAGTTTGTTGCTATTAGCATCGGGATCACACCTAAGTCGCGCCAAATCTCATCCTCTCTTTCCGGTTAGATCGTCGTCAATTCGTCTTCGAGCCGCGATTCCCCCAGCCTTACAAGAGGCCAAACTAAGGAGGTCGGGAGACTTTGGAAGGAGAACAAGCTTCTTTGAAGCTTCCAGGCAACAAGCGAATATTTACTATACAGTATCCTTCATAGGTCAAAAGAAGCGACAGAAATACGCCGAAGCGTTGACACGCTCTTGGATCTCAGAGAACGGAAAAGACCATGTCAGAGCGTAGACAGGCCAAGGTGAGGTATAGACGTCGGCTGGAAGAATTAGAATTAGCGCGGCGAGAGCTAGAAGCAGAAATCGTAGACTGCGAGCAAAGAAAGGAACGAATACGGCAGCTAGACGAACAAATAGGGCAATTGAAAGAGACGCTCCAAAAATAGACGAAGATATCTGGCAAAGCTCCTAGAAGCTGGAAAATTGAAGCACTCGCTCGAGTCAAAGGGGCCCCAGAAGTAGCCCGAACACGTCGTGTCCGTATTCAGGTCCCGCTCAGCGCCGTGCGCTGCCGTAACGGTCTCTTTCGTCGGCATCCTCTGGGAGCGAGAATAGACTGAGATCGATCAAAGCCATAGAGACATCACTGCCGACTATCAAACACGTGAGGCCAGGGAAAGCCTATAGAAAATAACGCCCGAACTGGACAGCGGTATGCCATCACAATCTGTTGAGGTAACAAAAGATAGAAGAATGGCTGGCGTATATATGCATAGCGTGTTGCGACAGGACTTACAAGTTGCTTGTGAATCCCCAACAATGCCACGGGAGCAATGCATGGCGTCAACAAGTGTCCGAGGCGACGCCAAACTCGAGACAATAATCTCTACTCCCACATCTCCTGGTACTAAAGCTCTCTCCATCTTCGGGATACAAGCAGTCAGACACATCATCCAGAGCAGGTCAAGAGGACGATCGAGGATATCTTTGTATAGTTCATGAGTCAGTTCGTTGCTACTCATATCGGGAGAACACCTGAGTCGCGCCAAATCTCATCCTCTCGTTCCGGCTAGGTCGTCGTCAATTCGTCTTCGACCCGTGATTCCCTCAGCAACGAGTCCGTCCGCGAAGCTTCCGAGAGGCCAGACGATCGGGAGACTTTGGGGGGAGAACAAGCTTCTTTTAAACTGCCAGGAAACAAGCGGATATTTGTGCCTCTCGGCAACTATACAGGATCTCTCCGAGCTCAAAGAAGCGACAGAAGTACACCGAAGCGTCGACACATCCTCGGACAACAGGAAAAAAGCCAAGGCACACCGTATACTACCCATTAAGATGCTAAGATTGATACAACAAGCCCAAATAACAATACAGAAATGCGGGGAAACCTTAAGGCGAGAAGACGCAACGCTTGAGCAAAAAAAAGAAGCAGAGCGGCAACAGCGTGATTTATGCCGATGGATAGATGAGATGGCCCAGAAATATGAAATAGATGTCCCGAAAAGCTCCTAGAAGCTGGAAGACTTGAGACACCATAGCCCGAAAACGTCGGCCCGTCGGGGTCCGTATTGGGATTTGAGATGCCGCTCAGCACCGTAACGGTCTCTTTCGTGGACAATCTCTGGGATAGAGGAAAGACTGAGATCGAACAGAGCCATAGAGACATCGCTTCCGACTATCAAACACGTGAGGCTAGGAAAAGGCTAAAATCTCATGGAAATGAACGCCCGAGGCCCCGAGCTGAACAGTGGCGTCCAGTTGGCACCATGACAAGTTGGAATCGACTGCTCAACTACCCTTCACCACGTTGGAGACAAGTAAAGCAGCCTCCGTGCGATAGCGTTGGTCACGCGTATCTATTGAAGAGGTCGACAATGTTTATGGAGATTCCTTCATCCATCTGGTTTCTTCTATCTAGGTGGCCACTCCTTCTGTTCTAGAGAACTAGAGAATGAACGCATCCTATGAAACCCATGGAGCAGATTGAGCTCTATAGCTTCTCTGTTGAGTGTCGGCATGGCTCCTGCCCGCAGAGCAAAGTGATCGTGAAGCGCGACACATCATTATGATATTGGGATGGTGAGACCTTCGTTATATATAATACATTATACACTAGAGGGTGAAGATCATAAGATGTGCCGAAAGAAATGACAGAATTGGCGGGACCTTCCATTATACCAAGAGGGTGAATGTGTGACGAAATACATGACAGAAATGACGGGAGAGGCAAGAATTGTTGGCCGATCGAGAAGGGTGCGAACCGAGGGGTAAACTTGGCCGCCTTGTAGGGCGCCAACGCTGGCCAGCCTATGCTTCTCACTGCTCAGGCACATGATGCAGGTGGCAACTGACACACACAGTGACACAGAGACCATGACATCCTGTTTAGCTAACAAAGTATACTCTGTAGAACGGCTGACGTATACATACAAAGTGTGTTGCAACAGGACTTGCTTGTGACACCCCAAAAAGGCCAACGGGAGCAATGCGTGGCGTTGACACTTGTAGATGCCCCTATATACCCTGCGATACACCCCCTAGCCATCAGGGCGTTAGGAACTTATGGTTATATTTAGCTCGGCGTCCTCAGGTTTCCTGGGCTTTGTCCTTCTTTGTAGAAGAAGGGGCCGATTTAAGCGTATCGTGAGTGCGGTGTACATGTGAGGGGCTCGAACTTGCGCGTTTGCGCGCAGTGAAGGTTGCAGGATGTTTTATCCTCCCGGGCTCATAACTCTGGCACAGTAATGCCGGATCGATGTAGTTTGAATTTGGATAGAGAACCAGAAAGCCTCTCAAGAACTGGGGGAATGAGCGGCTATCAATAGACATGATTAAGCGCTCTGTGATACCACACCGGATGTGGTCTGTCTCACAACCGCTATGGTCCATCCCAATCACCATAATCTCATTATGTGATATGTCAAGTCTCTGGTACATCATGTATGGACCCACATATGGGCAGAATGCAACAATTTAATCCTCGCCTCCCACATTACCAAAGGGTGTCCCGCCCTTCGGGTACAAGCACTCACTTATTTTCCAACAGCAGGTCAAAGAGGTCAAAAGCGAAACGCCGAAACATCGAAACATCGAAACTGTTATTCTCGGACAACGAAACGAGCCATGGGAGACGAACGTGCGGAACAGCTCAAGAAGATGGAAAAGGAGCTGCGGGAAGTCCGGGATCCAATACGCTCAAGCGCCGAAACATTAAAGCGAAAAACCGAGTTAAAACGGCAATTACAGGAGTCAAAAGGGGGAAGCTCCAAGGAGCTGTAGGACTTGGATCATCAGGTTGAGTCTTGAGAAAAGGGAGGCTCAGAAATAGCCCCAAGTTCGAACACGTCGGGTCCGGCTCAGCGCCGTAATGGTCTCTTTTGTCGGCATCCTCTGGGAGCGAGAATAGATTGGCATTTTTCGAAGCCATATAGGCATCGCTTCTTGCGCCATGACAAGTTGGAACCGACTGCTCAAATACCCTTCAAAACGTGGGGGACAAGTAAAGCAACCCCCGCGTGATAGACTTGGCCACGCACAGCTCAATGATCTATTGAAGAGGCCAACATTGTTTTGCTTTTTTCAGTCCCTCCCTTCTTGTGGTTCTTTATTAGATAGCCACTCCTTCTATTCTGGTGAATGAACACGTGCGCAGAGTGAACTCCGAAGCTTCTCTGCAGAGTAAATTTATCACCTTGAGATCTTTATATTGGAAGGTGATGCAGATGGCTACTGGCACCCAGAGAGAGGCCCTACGCCATGACATCCTGTAAAGCGACCAAAGCAATGCTATCGTGATTCAAAGTGTTGGGAGTGGCTGGCGTGTAAATAGCGTGCTTCGACAGGCATTGCTTGCGAATTCTCAAAAGAGGCTATGGGAGCAATGCGCGGTGTCCACGAGAGTCCGAGGGCGACACCAAAGCCCGAGAATAACCTCGCCTCCCACACCACGAAAAGGGGTCCCCTCCCTTCGGAATACAAGCACTCAGAGACCATCCACAGCAGGTCAAGAGAACGACAGCGAAACGCCGAATAGTCAACACGTTGTCGGATGACGGAAAAAAGCCATGGCGGACAAAATACTCGAAACGGCCAAGAAGATGGACGAAAATATGCGCCAAGTCATAGAAACATTACAGCGAACAAACGAATCATTACAGCGAACAAACGAATCATTACACGGAGACGACGTAACAATCGAGGAAGTACAAGAAATAAGGCGGCGATTGGGAGAAACAGAGCGCATGTTAAACGAGATGTTAGAACAAGGAACCCAGAAAAGCGCCTAGGAGCTAGAAGACTTGAACCACCCGCTCGAGGCAAAGGGGCTTCAGTAATACATAGCCCGAACATATCACGATCGAGTCCGTATTCAAGTCCCGCTCAGCGCGCCGTAAGTTCTTCTTCGTTGGCATCCTCTTGCTTGGAGCGAGGATAGGCTGACATCTCTCAAAGTCATAGAGACATCGCTGCCGACTATCGAACATGTGAGGCTAGGGAAAGCCCATAGAAATGAATGCCCTAATTGAACGATGGCGACTTACACTCACTCACTCACTCACTCACATACGCAATCAAATTCACATTCACACATTCACACACCCAAACATGTCTCAAAGGCCCTCCTCCCCCAGCCCAAGTTCCAAGCCCCCCTCCAGAGACCCCGTCTCCAGGAATAACATTCCCGGAAAAGAAGCTCTAGAAGATAACAGAGCCTCTCGGACCAGGCCCCCCACGGAGTAACAACACAGTTACTCATTCACAAACAGCACACCCCCTCCACCTCCACCTCATCTCGTGGGGAACGGCCTTTGAGTATACACTACACAGCCCGACACGGCACGACACGGTATAACACACAATCTCTTGTGCGTGTTCGTGTCTGTGCATGTCTGTGCCCGTGAAGGTGTTTGATATACCGCTCGGAATACAGAGTTCGTCAAGGATGAGTCTCGCCTTGCGCTCCACCTTGCTGTGCGGGGGGGGGGGGGGGGGGGGGGGGATGACTATGAACCAGAATTCGCTCGCCATTCCAAAATAAAAAGGCTTCTCAAAGACAAACAAGGCTTGAAACCAGAGTTATGGTACTGCCGATCTCGGGACATCAAATGCGGTTATTCCATGTGCTGTCATCCAGTAAAAGTGCGTCCTGATAGGGAGGGTATCGTACATGGTATAGGCGGCTGCGTTCTGTGTGCATGTGAACAAGGCACCTCGCCATCCATCGGTCTAGTGCCTGTCAGTTTGTTGTTCCCAAATCAAGATATCACGCCCTCCTCCTCCTCCTCCCCCTCATCATCAAAGAATCCTTCCTGCTGCTCCAGCCACGGCCTAGGCCCAGGCTCAGGCCCCCTACTATCCTCCATACTCTGAAGCGTTCTGTCAATCTCCATGATATCCAGCATCTCCACCTCCACATCCCTCGCCGCGGAATCAGTGCTCATATCCGCAGCCGCGTTAATAGTGTCCATGAAATCAAAGCCTACTGCGCGTGGGCGCGACATGCCCTCCCACAGAGCCCCCTCATGGCCCTCGGCAACTGCCTCACCATCATCATTGTCATTGTGTGCATCCCCGCCCTCGAGGAACATTTTCTCGCGCAGCGTCCCCGGCTTAACAGTACTGAGGTTGAAACTAAAACTCGAAGCACGGTCCGAGTTCTTGCTTCCATGCACGATAATGGCATCTGCCTTCTCTCCCTTCGTCTTGGAGAATAAGCGGCGCCGGGTCGCGAAACTTCCGAGGGCGGTGGTACCGCTGCTACTTCCCTGGCCGTCATCGAGATCCCGAACAATAACTAGTCGTGACTCACCCTGTATCAGGACATCAACCGGTAGTACGTGGCTCTCATCCTCATCAGTGGGTAGATCAGTGCCAGCAGTAGTAGCAAGAGACGAGACTGGTAGAAGAGTAACGCCGCAGCACCGTTCTCCCAGGAGGCCCGTACTAGGATCCGGAAGCTTGATGATCCTGGTTGGTTGAGGCCCCGCGTTGAAGAGATTGACTCCGCCGCCGCCAGCTCCTTTCCGGAGCTGCGAGTCCCAGAATTTGGAGATGGCTGGAATGACGCATACGTGTTCTGAGCCGCCGATCCAGAGCACAAGACTCTCATCTTGGAGGGCTTTGCCGGCCTTTGGTGTTTGGAATATGACCTTGAGGCCTCCCCGCACGGCGGATAAGCGGTCGAGAGTCGTTACAGAGCTGAGAGATGCGGTTGCCTGTCGCCGCGTGTGAGGTGTCATGGGGGCGAATTCTCCGTTGCTGCTCTCCTTTGGCGGAGCAGCAACGGTGACGCTCCGAAGAGAGCCTGTGCCTTCGACGTACCCTGAGATACTAAACGTCGTGGACGACGGCGACGCAGTATGGGTAACTCCGTTCTTGAGCTTGTTTGCCACGGGGGCGCCGGATGAAGAAGACGGGCCGACTCCATCAATGTCCCAAATACCCCACATGCCATCAGCCAAGAGAGCAAAGATGGCTCGACCGTGGCATATCCATGCAGCGTCCAAGATGGGTTTTCTGGTCGCGGTTGGGCGGGTAAAGGGCTGGTATAGAGACAGTAACCAAGAGCCCTGTGAGGGAAAAGGGCCCGTAGTCTCGATATCGGGCGGTAGTGAAGGCGATACGTAGTCGTATATCCTCACCGCGTGGCGCGATGAGACTGTCAGGATTTGTGAGGCGTGATATGGGTTGAAAGAAAGACTGCTCAGAGGATGGGGGAGATACTCGGTTTGGAAAGGCTCGATGGGTCGACTCGGATTCGCGCCCAGATCTAGCGGCACGTCCCAGAGCATAAGACTCCCGGATGCCTGCTGTGAGCATGCAGCGACGACTGCTCTTGGGAAATTTCCTCTCAGGTCTTTGTCTCCAGGCGTGACTAGTGAAATAGCCAGCGCGTCACTGCAGCTTCTCTGGCCGTTAAGGAGGATGATGGACTCTCCCCAGGCGCCTGATCCTGCTCGGCCGGCGACCAGTCCTTCTCTGAGCTCCTCTCTTGCTTTTCTCTCTGAACTTGGAGGCGTTAATGGCACGGTTATGACGTAGACATCGCTCGTGACGCACGAGACCGCGAGGACAATCTTTTCGGACAACAGCCGTCCTGCTGCGGACTGGCTGTCTTCAAGGCCGTCGGTGCCGGTGACTGAGAGGACCGCTACATGCAGGACTGCTGTACCGAGGGAGAGGTCTAGTGTCTGCACAATTTCAGGGAAAGGGCCCTGCTCGAGTTCATCTTCGAATTGCGGCTCGTCCACAAACGTTTGCGCCTGTTGAGCTTTCGCAGGCTGTTGTTGTTCATCGTCGGAGTCGATCACCATGACGGCGTCGTCGGAAGATCCATTCTGCTTGGTCTCGGTATTTTGCTTGCGTTTCTGTGTCTTGAAGCGTCTGCCACCTCTCCATACGATAGTGATGCCATTTTCGTGCCCGTAAACAAAAATCGTCGCTCCTTGTGGCGATCGAAGAGGATATGTCTGTACGTCGTTCACTCGTCGATAAAGGTTGTAACTATGAGGAAAAGTATCAATCAGTCATCCTGGATACTCTCGGGATAACGTAGCTCTTTGTACGTACGTGAACTGTGTAGTCTGCCCGACGCGGCGAATACGGGGACTAGTCATTGAAGTCATGATGATGGGCCGTCCCGAGCTGGCACGCGGTTGCGGGAGATCGGCCCGAGGCGATAGGCTTATGTGCTTGCGATCCTTAGACAATCACCCAGCTTGAAACCTTTCTTTTCCGCCAGTGTGAGTGTCGAGCTGAAGCAAAGCCATGAAACGTCCTGTGCCTGTCTGCGCGTCTTCTCACGCAATGTCGGGAGCTCAATGTCGGGAGCTGAGCTCGCATACGCTTGAGAAATAAGTCACGTGGCTCTCAGTTCCAGCCTACCCTAGGTGCTGTCAAAAACCATCCTCTCACCCGTGTAAGTCACGTATGCTCGAAGCCTGCCATCTCGAATTATCCCCCACAACACGCAAAGCAGTAGTCTTGTTCTTCAGGCGTCGCGCCTATTGAAATTGGTCAGATTGAAGATGAAGCAAACCATGAATATGGCATCATACCACCAAACATGATAGACCCGCCACGCCAGTCCCATCATTTTCATCATCCCTTTCCAACCTCCCGTTACCAATAACTCGTCACCGTGAACATCTACCTCTCGACACGACTGCCATTGATATAGACCGGAATCGGATTAAACTGATACTTGCTCATCCTCCCAGTCCCCAAGCCCCTACACATCGGCAACCCAATCCTCCCCCTCCCGTACGTCGTCCTGTTCGTCTCCCCCATCCCAAGCCTGACATGTCCCGCCGCCCCCTTGCCACACTTCTCCGTCAACAGCTCATCTACCACATCCATCGTCTTCCCTCTGCAGGTCTCGGGCCCTACTTCCGAACATACGTACGCAGTCGTAGATCCCACAATCGCAACATAGGGGCTTCGGCTGGCGATTTTGTAGTTTTTGCAGTAGGTGGCTAGCATGCGGGCTCCTTTCGTGAAATCTGTGGTGTTGATGCTGCTGTCGCCGCCCTCGTCTTTGAAGCACTGAAATAGGGAGATGGGGCGATTTTCTATTAGGAGTCCTCCGAAGATTTTGGCGGGGAAGGTGGTGAGGGTGTGAGAGTGGGCGTCGAGTAACGGGAGTAGGAGTCCCAGAAGAGTGAAGAAGAAGGCGATGATTTGATGCATCTCTTCAGCCTTGTTTGTTTGGGATGCGCTGAGGCGTCTTGTGATGGGGAGGCCACGAGAACTAAAGCAAAGGAGAGACCAGAGAATGACAGGGATGATAAAGGAGGAAATGAAAATAATAAAGGTGAAGGTATAAGGGAGGAAGCACGTGTCTGAAGAACCGCGCGAAAGAAAACGCAGTAGCAAAAAGTCAAAATGAGGCTAAGAAAACACAAAGGCTCAATATCACGTCTTGCGCCAGAGAAGCCACTTCTGGTGTAATTCAAGTACAGGAAGCTCCTACTGTACTAGTCTCTGGCATGTACACAGGCACATACGCACACGTGTTAACATATTGACTGTGTGATTCCATTGCTATTCTCTAGCCCGTGCTACATTCCCTCGCCCCCCCCCCCCCCCCCCCCCCCCCCCCCCCCCCAAACACAACAAAAAGTTTTAAGACTACAATGCCAGTATCGCAAAAGTGTTGCATGTGACACCCTTCCGAATCGGGACACGGATGCCCATTCTGCCTCCTGCTCCTGTTCCCTTGCTTAGCGGGAACGATGCATCGAGACAGACCATCGGCACGGAGTCTATTAATACACACACATAGAGAGAATGTGACCGCACACGATATTTGACCTCTCAAAAAAACAGGAATTACTTCCGGGCCGAGAACGGGGAAGGAGTCGCAACGAGAGGCGTTCCCTTCCGCATGTCCAGAATAGAAGTGTAGAAATTCAGCTGCTTGGAAGGAGACGTGAATGAATGAGTGGATGGCATAGGGACATGCCCAGATTGCGTGGTGCATGTGCATACAACAGCAAACTAGCACGCCATGTTTCCTTCGTGGACAGATAAAAGGCAAGAAAAATGTTACGCCGAGAGAGCAAATAACAACATGTAACGCCGTTAGATCATCAGCCGAGTGACCAATAAGTGGTCAGGGGCTGTTATCCCGATAACGCCGTGAATGCCCATAAATGAAAGGAGATGGTGGTGGAAGATGAAGTATGATTGGGGTTTGCAAGAATTTCTCAAGAGGGAAAAACATCCTGGAAGCTCAAAAAGCTCAAGCGTTTGTGACCTGCCATTCGACACGTTAGAAGACGACAACGTAATAGCGACGACTCGAACAACTCAACGTACCCTCAAGATTCTTCGCGAATAATCTTCATTGTCAGCGATACTACCATCGCTCATTCGTCGATGGGCCATTACAGGGTCCAAACGTGAGTCAGTCATGGAAATGCTGCCATGGCTGCTGGGAGGCTTAGAGCCGCTGATGAAAGCATTCACAGCGGCGTTTCGCCGATGCTCCTCTTCGATTTCCGAGTTTCGCTTGCGTCTGATGTAGAAAATAACACCAGCAATCAGAGCGATAGCGGCGACAATACCGACAACGACACCGGCAGCAATGCCTGCAACGTTGGGGCCGCTTTTTTGCGGCGCTGAAGTCTCTGTTGGCGCGAAGGATTGTGTAGCAGTGGGAGCACTGCTAGTGCTGCCGGCAGAAGATTTATCAGCCGATGTTGGTGCCGCGGTGCTCGTTTGACCTCCAGTGGTGCTAGAGCTGACAGGATCGTAACGGCTGATTTGAAGCTGGATGCCGACATTGTAAAAGGAGTAGCTGTCAAGGCCACCACATGCCTCCGGAGGGTAGGCAGGACATGGCTGGTTGCACTCGCTGTCTTCAACCAAGTCCTTCTTTGGGGGCAAAGCGTAGCCGCACAAGCATTGTCCTCCATGCATTGCAGCCAACCAGAAACCATCGTCCTTGCACGCGTTATTGCAGGCAGCAGTAGACATCTTATCGGCGGTGATGGGTTTGTGCATTGTCATGTTCCCGTAGGTCCCATAGCAGCCGGATGCGGTGGAAATGCCGCTGACCGGAATCTGGAGGCTCGGCTGCTTGGGTGTCTGCGCGTGAACACCCGTGGCAACCACGAGGGCGCCGTAAGCAACTGACGATAGTCTCATTTTCATTGTCGTCGAGGCTCGAAGTAATGAGATGAGGATTGATGTCCAGCCGGGGAAGGAGGTGAGAGTCGCGTCGGATGTTGTTGACGCGAAGTGAGACGGATGGCGAGGTTGATGAAAAGCCCAAACAACGATTCAGGCACAGCTCAGTCGTTTCCGCCAGGGAAAGCGACGGGGCCTGGGTCGTGAATGAGAAAGAACGGAGAGGCGGCCGACGGAACTAGACGTCTACTGCACGAGCCACGGCTTGAGAGATGTTGTTGTGTCACGACGGAAGGTCGGCGTTCGTTAGGAGTAGTCGTGGATGCGAGCCGTGATGTTTTCACCTCCCCCTAAATGGACGCTGCGGAGACGAAGTTGAGATCTCGCAGAATTGCAGAAAACGAAGAGGGTTGCATGCAATGGCGGGCACAAAGAGGAGGAACTGGACAATGACTAAAGCATCCAGTGATGGACCGGCAAGGCAGTGGGGGTGAAGGTCGGGCAAAGCGAGCGAGGGACGACTGGAACGAGCGACGAAACGTTGTTTGTTGAAGGGGCAGAGCAAGACGATGCGGAAGCAAAGCGGGAGCAAAAAGGCCAGGAGAGACGGGATTGGGGGTCACGGGTGAAGGGCGACGGAGTCTTGGAGGGAAAAGCGGGTTGGATGAGGCAAGGACCACTCACGACTCACGAGTCGCCAGGCAGCTCTTACAACTTGGCCGGTGGCGGGTCTCCCCGGGCCAGGGCAGGGCTTCAGTGCGACGAGCCAGCGCTGTTACAGCGTACACAGCACACAATACAGCACTTGAGGTACCCGCACGCCGCACTGAACAGTGAACAGTGAGCACACTGCTCCGATAGCACCAGTAGGTACAGGCACGAGCACAGGCACGAGCCCAGGCGCCAGACACAACTCCACAGCAGGGGCCGGACCAATCAATGTGTCCGTCCGTGCTCATGCAGGGAACAACCCAAAGCCAACTCGGAACCAGCATCCCTTCCTCCCTCCCTCCTTGCGGCAAGCCGTCCTCTTCTCCACCAGGAACCTAACCAGGTGGCAACGCATCGCTCGTGGACTGTGTTCCCACGCGTAGACGCTGTCACCCGTAGCATGGACGAGTATGTATGTACGTTAGCGCGGGCAACGGGTCAACCGATGTTTCCTGGCGACGTTCGTTCATTGCGCTTGACGCTCTGCTGGCCGTATTGTAGAACGGGGACTGCCGCGTGGCCAGCGTCAGATTGTGTAGGTATAGTGACGCCGGAAGCGCCAGACACATTCCGGCACGCAACTCGGGGCGGCCCCCGCCATCTGTTGCCAAGTGCCAACATGCATACGAGTACCTACATACATACATGATACATAGCACAAGTGCATAGGGAATTGTGCTACATACGGAGTATATACTGTACATACAGAGTACGGAGAACCTACCTATGTGTATTCATCGAGCATTACAGACTAATATTGCATGCCGCGACATCGAGGGATCCCGCCCTTTCCCCCATCCTTGGATGCCAACGCGTCCGGCGCTGTTCAATTATGTACATATGTATGTAGCAGCATCACCGCGTGCAGCCGGCGCCACCCCGCCGCAGCAGCAAATGCGCCAGTATCGCTGGCTGACTTGGAGATCCTCACAGTGTGGCCACCCATTGGGAGCCTCAACTTTCAAGGCTCAACTGCGTGCGAGTGCGGACTCGTGAAGTGGTCAGTGGTCAGTGGTCAGTGGTCAGTGGTCACTCGTGCACTGAGCGTCGGCGCGTGCGGCGCACTGTGTGGTGCTCGGAGCTGGCTAACAATGCGAACGACCCCTGAAGGCTGAAATGGAGAACACGGACACTCGCATGCACCTAATGGGGCTAGACTGGCACGCTTCGCCGCGCCTCTATTGGCCCTATTTGGCCACAATCCCTGGCTGAAACATGCCGTCATGCCGTCATACCATACATATCGCCCTTTGCATCGTCTGTGGCGCGGTGTTAGTCTCAGCTCGGCGTTGGCTGCCTCATCATCGCAATTCGCGGGCACAAAATGCTGCAGCCTGGAAGCAGCAATGCACAAATAGCATCGCTACCGTAGATACATACATGTACATTTTATGCACGACTGACGACGCTATGTATTCTGAATTTCTGTGAGGCTTTACTTGTCTTATTCAAAACTTCAAGCCTACGGAGGATTGAGTATGTAAGAAGGAGATCGCCAGCTAAACAGCTCTACGATGTCCAGCCCTGATATCGTAAGTAGTCAGGTGGCCATCAACCATCATGGTCTGTCTATGTAGATATCGAAACGTATCAAGCTGCTGAACACGTGCACTCCGTGTCGGGAATCGGGATATCCATGAAGGGCTACCTAGTCTACACCCATTATTTTGACTCCTTTTGACTCTGTCATCAGAGTCCTGACAATGGAGGTCCTTTATAACTCGGGACAATCCCACTCGGCATCAGAGCCTCGTCGTGGCATTCTGATTTGGATCAGACGCGTCCGGGCGACCTTCCCCTCGCGGATTCAACTCCAAACTGCACAGTGCCAGACTGCCCTCAACTTGCCACATCCTGGCGTCGCGAGACAAGACAGCAAAGCAAAAGTCAGCAACCGAACGGATTGGTATCAGAACGGGGCAACGGGATATGTAACAGTTTCCCTCCCGCATCATGCTGCATGCATGAGATGTGAGTCTGTGAGAGCATTTCAGGAGGTCTTCCCTTGCTCAATGGGAGTTGAGACATTATTTTGGAGGGCTCAGACTCTCTCCGAAACACGCATCAAAAGCAAATTGGACTCGTGGGTTATGTACATAGTTGAACTTGCAGCAGTACCCCCGTCCCTTCAGCTCAGGAAAAGGAAAAGAAAGAAAAGTGATGGATCATTCTGCAAAATGCAAAAAAGCATGGAAGTACTGGCGGGCGATTCAATTCATCCCCCCTTAACTTACTAGGTATGTATGTACGGAGTATGATAACTGACATGCGTTGCTGTGCAGTGGTGCACAGTGCGGTTAAGCCCAAAGGTTAGAAACCCCGAAGTTCGAATTCCCGACCCCACCGTGTTAGGTCCCATGCCCGACCGACCTGGGCCCTTCTGCTGATAAACGGCCACGGATTGACTATTATTCAGCCATCTCTCGAGGTAAATCCCCGAGGCAGATATTGGACGTCTCCTAGTCACAAACAATCAATTACATTTAAGATGAACAAGAAACGGCTTTTTTTCTCTGGCCGCCAAGGGTGCCAAGACGGAGAAATCTTTACCAGCAGGATCTGCGTCCAGCCGAGATGAAACACCAACGGGCGGCCAGCTGACCAGCGCCGTTTTTCGCCGGCCTCTACAGTTGTGATGTGACAACTTAGAAGAAAGGAACCTCCGGAACCGGGAGGATATCGGAGCGACGTACATGTTCAATAAGTTAAGTCTTCCGTGAGCCGACGTTGAACTCCAACCTGTGGACATAACTTGATTCGCCGAGCTCAATTGCCAGAACCAAGCGATGCGAGATTTAATGAAGCAGGCACATATATCGGCGATGTGAGGCATATTTATTTAATTCGGTCGAGGCATAACAATTTGCAAACTCTCATGCCGACATTCGTGTCGCTGCTTGGAGAACATAGTCACAGGGTCCTGTTCTATCGCGATTCGCCATTGACGTAAAGAGACTGACTGTGGCGTTAGCCATGGTGCAAAATGTCGCTCTGCAATGCCAAGTACCTATCAACCGATATTGTTCACATGCGCGTGTCCAAATGCACACCTAGGACTCTAGGAGCCTCGAATCGCAGACATTCATGCGGGATCGTAGCATCCTCCCAATCCATCTAGGCGGTACCTGAGGGTTGCTGTGCCCAGCATTTTAGCAGGAGCGGTTGTAGATTTCTAAGAAGACTTTCTCTTGCATTAAAGTCCATGCCGAGAGGACCTATCTAGATGTACTCAAAGATCATGTACTCTGCATTTGTGCGAAAAGAAAGGCCGTGAACTAGGGAGGTCTGACTCCTGAGACAGTGTTGGAGCCTGGGGGTTCCTCCGTTGTATTTCCTTCCACTTCAAACAAACAAGAAACACGACACAAGACATAAGTCTTTGTGTGAGGCACACTATCAAGGAGACAGATCGAATCCTTCATCTTACAGACTTACACGGATGAGGCAGCATCGCCATCGAATACTTGATGAGGTTACTGGGTCTATCGCTCCCATTCCATTTTTCCGAGCTTGCGTTTCTTCAAAACGTCGCTAAGGTCTGCCACGGCTCTTCAATGCGGAGCTTGGGTTGTCATACGCCTCACACCAAAATGAACAAAGTGTGTCTGCCATCGTCCAACATCCGACAGCAGCTGAGACAGTGATAGAGTCGCCATGTCAATTCGTATTCCAGATTGGGTCTCTTGTCAAACATATCGAAGAGGGATGCCGCGGACTTGTCACTGGCCGGAATCAATGCATTCACACCCATAGACTCACGTTTGAACACGCTTCAGGGACATTCGACATAGAGTAATGTCGATCATGGCATTCACATGGTACAACATCTCATCAAGGCACTAGTGAGACTCGATCGGTGGAGAGGACGGGACGTGGAGTATGATTCGATCTCGTCCGTGCTTCCGACATTTTGTCTTTTCGACTCCGATTCTATGCTAACGGGACGCAAAGTTGAAACTCTACAGTACCTCGACTCCATTCTTCCTCTTTATCAAGATGTCAATACAATGTCCCTGCAAGGTGCCTATGCTCGGTTTGGCCTCTTCAACTCCTCGCGATGCCTTTGAAATCTCTCTCAAGTCCATTTTATGCTAAGACCGCAAAGATCTAGGACAATACACTGACTCGACCTGCCCGTCGTAGTCTGTCATTCAGCTCTGAGACTTACACTCATCCTTGTTCCCGGAAATGTCGACCGATTATCTCGAGTAAGATAAGACATTAGATACCATTGGAGGCTGGAGCCGATCGGAAGTTTCAGACTACACAGCACGGAGTTGCTATCCATTACGTGAGCATTAGGTATGCAAAATAAGGAGTGAGCTTTCGTCTTTCATCTCCCGAACAACATATCGCAAGTTGCAGCAGCATATTCGTCAGCGCCGAGGCAGACATGATGTGTTTGAGCATGAACGGATAGGTAGTCTCCGTAGCCAAGCCGTGGCTACCTACAAAGGTATGTCGTTGCGATGGCGACTGCCTCGTGCGGCATCGTGCCTGTGAACTTGTGAAGTCAGTTGTATGTACATATGTACATAGCACTCGTGTCGCAGGGTATATAGGGGCATGTACAGCACAAACCAGTGGCCAGACGGCTGCGCCCACTCTTTTGTGCAACAACCCGGCTGATGTTCCTTCCGCACAAAGTTTAGTTTGATTGACGCCGGCAGTGGGGCGCAGTGCGCCCCTCCGCAGAGCCTCCCTAGGGGCGAGTGGGCGGTCTAAGGCTAGGTGTACTACATACATACAACACCTATCTAGTACTAATCAAGACAAATGCGAGAAAATGAGCCGCTGCTGTAAATCCTTCCGCACAAAGATACCGTACATGGAGTAGCGAATGTTGCATGCCTATTCGTACGGCTGTCCGACCCCAAAGGCGTAAAAGTGGACATCTAGTTATGTATGCAACCATGTTCTCCTGCCAAAGAAACCCGGTGCTGTGCCACGAAGTCTGCCATAGGCCCGTAGCGGAGAAACAGCGGAGCAGCCAAAGGAAATTGTTTGGGGAAGCGGCGGGGATCCTGTGTACACCCACGTAACATATCAATAGATCATCCATTCTCCCTCTCCCCCCTTGTTGCTATATCATAGCCTCTTCTCGTCATCCCAACATCAACCTCAATCCGCAATCTCAAGTCGCTCTATCCAGCTCATCATCCGACGCACTTCCCACGACGTTCAAGATGAAGAGCGTGCTTATTGCCGCAGCCGCCCTTGCGGGCTCTGCCCAGGCTGGCGTTCACAAGATGAAGCTGCAGAAGATATCTCTTGAGGAGCAGTTGGTACGTCACCTGCTGCATAGCTCGGATGGATGTCCCGCGGTGCCTGCAAACAAGATCCTTTAGCCTTGACAGATATGCTGACACTCATCTTCAGGCTGGTGCCTCTATCGAGCAACATGTCCAGCACCTTGGCCAGAAGTATCTGGGTTCCCGACCTCTGTCCCGCGTCGACGTCATGTTCAACGCTGCAGCTCCGCAGCCACAGGGCGGCCACCCGGTGCCTGTCACCAACTTTATGAACGCCCAGTGTATGTGAACCGCACTCGCTGAATGATTGCACAATTCCTGCCTGTAATACTAATGAGGACTTGTATAGATTTTTCAGATATTACCATCGGCACGCCGCCCCAGACATTCAAGGTTGTCCTCGACACCGGCAGTTCTAACCTCTGGGTTCCCTCCACGTCGTGCACCAGCATCGCATGCTACTTACACAACAAGTACGATTCTAGCTCTTCCTCAACCTACGAGAAAAACGGCACCCAGTTCGAGATCAAGTACGGCTCTGGCAGCCTGTCTGGTTTCGTGTCCAATGATGTCATGTCCATTGGCGACTTGAAGATCAAGAAACAGGACTTTGCCGAGGCTACTGCAGAGCCTGGACTGGCATTCTCCTTTGGGAAATTTGACGGGATTCTAGGTCTTGGCTATGACAGTATCTCAGTCAATCACATTGTTCCACCATTCTACAACATGTTGAAGCAGAAACTTCTCGACGAGCCCGTTTTCGCCTTTTATCTCGGCAGCAGCGAGGGAGGCAGTGTGGCTACGTTTGGAGGTCTCGACACGTCACACTATACTGGCAAGATTGAATACATTCCTCTCCGCCGCAAGGCCTACTGGGAGGTCGACATCAACTCTATCGCTTTTGGCGACGCAGTGGCTGATCTTGACAACACCGGTGCCATTCTCGACACTGGTACATCTCTGAACGTTTTTCCCAGCAGCCTCGCTGAAATTCTGAACAAAGATATTGGTGCCAAGAAGAGCTGGAACGGCCAGTACACCATTGATTGCGACAAGAAGGCGTCTCTGCCTGATATTGTTTTCAATCTTGCCGGTTCCAACTACAGCCTTCCTGCCTCCGACTATATCCTCGAGGTTTCAGGAACATGTATCTCTACCTTCCAGGGTATGGATATTCCTGAGCCCGCCGGCCCCCTGATTATCCTTGGAGATGCTTTTCTCCGCCGCTACTACTCTGTTTACGACCTGGGCAAGAACGCTGTGGGACTTGCTCTTGCCAAGTAGACGCTTCACCACATGGCACAGTGCCGCCGTCCACGACGCGATGACTGTTAAGGGGAGGCGTTCATGGTCGTATCTCGCATGGTTGCATGGTATTTCGTATTTCTTTGTTGCTCCTTTGTCGAAGCTGTGTTGCACAAGTTGTTTAATATATCATTATGGATCAGACGTAGCAAGTACAGAGTAGAGATTATTCGTTCACATTTCTTGCCTATGAAATCCACGTGGAAGTAAGCCATTGAAAGGACTGCGGGAACAGCTAGATATGTCATGTTCCACATTGTAGACTTTTGATGATGTGAATCTTGTGGTAAGCACATAGAACATCAATCCAATTCCACGCCCGCCAGTATTGCGCACTTGCCTCAGGGAACCTGTCATTTTACGGTACTAACTCAAATGAGCGTGTGATACTGTATACGGAGTAATTAGGTACATACATTACCCGTATATTACATACCTACCTTCATACATACGGAGCATGTACCTAGAGACTACCTGGTATGTAGCGCCGTATGTAGCGGGTGCTTGGTCAATGGTCAATGGCGGATGCGGATCGATCGATACAAACACAGCTGCCGGCGGAGTCACAAGCGGGTGATGGAGAAGGTCACGTGCGGGTCGGCTTGATTTTTCCCCTCTGCATCTGGTGCTCTACTATCTAGTGCTAGCTAGCCTTGGGGGAACCTTGCCAAGGCGAAGACGAACTTACTTGGTGATCCACGACACATTCTTCATAGCGGCCCCTTCCGTGTATTGCATACGTCTTGCAGCCATTTGGTGGAAGCAGTAATAACGTCGCGTCAGTCTCTTGATTCAAAGGCCCCGAGCTTCAAATTACCGTTTTCGCAGGTGAAATTTCCCGGTCGCACCCCCTTGGACTTTTGGATGCCGACGGGCCACCTCGACAAATCCCTTGACGAGGAGGCCCCGGATTTGTCGCACCTAACGCGTCTTCTCCACGACTTTTTGGTTTCCATCGCGTGATCACGAGTACGACAACAAAGACGGGCGAACGGAGGCGACGACCAGCAAAACCACCACTGAGAGTCGAGACGCCTCGAGTAACCGCGCGTTTAAGTAATGTCGCAGCCTACGCCTATCGACGCGAAAACGGGCGCTGACCCGGCGCCCACGAGCGACGAACACGCTGATCTGGCTGTCGCTGGGAAGCGCAAACGCGATAGCGAAAATGACGGCGCGGAAGTTATGATGGGGGTGGAGGAGGAAGAGCAGAAGCCAACTGCGCCCGCACGCTGGGCTGCAGGGGAGCAGAAAGATTTGATTAAGGACTATTTTGAGGTTTTGACAAGGTAAATTCATTTCATTGAGCACATTGTCGCCTTCGCCTTCTAGGCTGTGCGATGCTCATTTCACTTTCTGCCCTGTTCGACACGTCACATTTCAGTGTCAATCATGCACAAGTGCATCATCAAAGACAACGGCTGATCTCGCATCCGCAGCATCGACATCGAGCCTTCTATCCTGAAACGTCCGTTAGCAAATCCGCAGCTTCTGGGCGAACCCGAAGCCAAGCGACAAAAGCCACTAGACTCGCCGACGCTGAAGTCAATATCGGACAAGATTGCCGCCGATGAATACACACATATGGAGGATGTGGCCGCAGACATTATTTGCGTCACCAATGCTGCACTTTTGGAAACCGAGTCCACGGTTTCTGACAAGCCTGGCAGTACCACATCGCAGAGAAAACTTGCAGCCAGCATAACCGATTTCAAAGATCAAGCCCTTCGCATGTTTGAGCGCGAGAAGGCATACCCCAATGCCCCCGCAGCTGAGCCGATGCATGGGATCGAAGGCTCAAAGTCTGTTACTGATAAAAGCAAAGCTATCCTGTCCGTGGTCGGCTACGCACCGCATGAGAGACCTCTGTTCTCCAGTCTGCCCTTGTCTCAAGACATTGATCCGACAGAGTATACGCTACCGCCTGGAGTCACTTTCACTCGGGTGATTCCGAGTAACGCGCAAGAACGGATACAAACGCTGGGTGAACTGTTCAGTTCTCCGCGACCACTTCTTCCGCTGCAACCGCCCAAGCAGCCAAAGACTCAAGCAAAGGGAAACACTCTTGATTTTTATCACCCTCTGCTCGAAAACACATCTAAATACCGTGGGAATTGCTATTTTAACACGAAGCTCTCCACCGGACATTATCTTGACTATAGCAGTGCCACACCGTCTCATCAAACCAAAACCAGACAACGAGAGCGGGCTCAGAGTCTGGCTGGGAAAAGACCATCCAGCTTGGAGGTAGAGACCTCGGAAATGGAGGCTCTATTCAGAGGTGCCTTTTCCAGTTTTGCTCCCTGCAAGGATGATTCAGCAGCGGTGATATCCTCTGGTGTCGCTGGACGAATGTGGTGGCAACAAAGTGGCTCACGGAATTTCCAGCGAATGATTGAACACGAATACTATCCAGATATCAAGGACGCGGATCCTTTCAAGTTGCGAACTCAAATACTTCCAGAAATCGACGAGGAGGCGATACGGGAAGCCATCGACAATTGGGATGAAAGCATTGTTGATCCTTCCCTTGACGACTTTATGGGTTCCAAACGAGATGAGAACGAAAAGGAGATCAACGATATCCTGGACGAGGTGACGGACATGATCGAAACCTTGGCTTCCTATCAACGTATCCGCAACCTGACGCTTCCCAATTCCCAGAACCGTCAATCCAGCGACCCGGTCAATGGCGACATGCTTGCCAATTCAGGACCTCACCAGCCCTCAGAGGAGGAGCAGGCCACGTACGAGATGCTCAAGGCGCAGCTTACCCTGATCATCAAGACGCTGCCGCCTTATGCAGTGGCCAAATTGAACGGAGACCAACTCGAGGAGTTACTCATCAGCACCAAGATACAAATCCAGACGGACCATTACCGGGGCGTCATGGAAGAGGATGACGCCAGTGTGCAAGCTCGCATCAGAGCCCAGCAACAGCAGCAGCAGCAGCAGCAGCAGCAGCAGCAGGCAGCAGCCCAAGCCGTTCCAACGAGCGCCCGGCCTCCATCACAGCGCTCAGGCAGCATCTCTACCCCCTACGGAAACCAACATCAACCCAATCAATACAGCACACCATCGAGGACTCCATCTCATAACCAGCAGTATTTCCGGTCCATGCCAACGCCAAATTATCAAGTCCCTCCTCCCTCGCGGCACACGGGCAGTCCAGCAGCTCATCCGCCTAGACCTCCCCAGCCAAACCAGTATACTCGTCCCAACGGGTACCCCAACCAATATGCAGCTCAGTTGGCCAAGTCGCAAACACCATATGGCCATCAAAATATGCCGCAGTATGCCAACCAGCCACGGCCTCCATACGCACAGCAGCTTCCACCGCAGGGCACACCAACCGCGGCACGATTGCAATACCAGCAAAAACAATCTGCAACACCCGGCCCACCCAAATTCGCCGGCCCCGGCCCATACACAAATGGCGGCGGCGGCGGCGGTGTACCACCCAGGAACCTATCACCCCAAGTACCCCCCCGTCACGCCTTCAGTCCCCCCAATGTACCACCAGGCCAGCGCTTTGCAGGACCACCCTCCACGCCACACATGAACAGAAACGCCAACACGCCGGGCCAGCATCCGCAGTTTAGCCAATCGCCAGGCCTAACTGGCTATCATACCGTTATACCAGAGGCGCAACAACAGCAGATACTGGACCAGGCTAAGGCGCGTGTTGCAGCGCAGGACCGATCCGGAGCGGCGCAGGGAGGGCATGCTGGTGCTGGTACTGGTGCGGGTATGGGCTATGGTGCTGGTGGTGTGCCTTCAGGGCATGCTGGGCAGAGGCAAGGGGCGAATGGGACACCGATGGCTACGCCTGTAGCTACGCCTGTGGGTACGCCTGGAACGCAGTATGTGCTGCCGTCTAAGGTTACGCCTGTGCCGGTGCCGCCTATACCTGGTGCTGGGGGGGTTTCGCAGCAGCAGCAGACGCCACAGCCGCAGCAACCTGTATCGAACCCCTCATCGTAAACTTTCTCTGACGGGGCACACAGTTGTAAGGAGACTCTGAAACGGAAAGGTTGGGCCTGTAGGCTGAGAGAATATCAAGTAGGACAGTGTGGGAATACATGGGATAGGAAGGGGGCACTCTGTGGAAGTAGGGGACAGATGTATGGAACTGGAGTTTTTTCGGTTACGTGGCTGCTAGGAAGGTAAACCAGGGGGAAGAAAAATTGACTTCGTGGCTTTTGTACTTTGAATGCTTTTGCTTATTATGTTAGGTAGAAGAAGAGAAGGAATGCATTCTTCCGCGTGTGTCTTCTTTTCTTTTCTTTTCTGGGCCTATCGGTACCTACCCAAGTACCTAGGGCGATGTGGTCCTCTTTGGGGGTTTCTTCTTGTGTTCTTTTCTTGTACTGGAGAGGGCAGGCCACAGGACTGTGCGATATTAATCTTTGCGTGCTCCAACTTTCTTTTTATCTTTCTTTTTTCCTACTCGGATGAGTCTGTTCTGTAGGTATGGTCTTTATATCCGATAGAGTATATATGGCCTCGTCGTTTCGTCTTCCTGTCCGCCAGGAATATGGCACTTTTTGCGTCTCTTCTTCTTCTTCTTTTTCTTCTTCTTTTTGAGTGTATGTATGTGCAAGGGAAACATGGGGGCGTATCTAGAATATGGAAGCCAAAAAAAGACTATGCAGGCATGATTGACAATCCGGGGTGATGAGGTAAACATCCCCCTTGCCTTATATCTTCTCTTCTCTTCTCTTCTCCTATTGTCTTTCCTTTTTCTGTTCTTATTCTACTCTTGTGTTGAACAGCGAAAAGGCAGGTGGTACGACTGCCTTGCTTTGATGTGTTGGTGCGAAGAAAACATGTTGGCAGCTGGCTAGTAAGACCCCTTTTATGTGATCTACGTCGGTTTGGTACATGATGAGAGGATGGGGGTCGGCCACTCGGGCCAAGGGGGGGAAATGAGGAGACATCGCACAGAAAACTGTCCAGCGGCTTTTGT
The DNA here is from genome assembly GCA_018360055.1 of Claviceps monticola. NCBI lineage: Eukaryota > Fungi > Ascomycota > Sordariomycetes > Hypocreales > Clavicipitaceae > Claviceps > Claviceps monticola. The sequence goes on from SRPP01000047.1 coordinate 67,262, forward strand.
GGTCATAAAAAAACAGGAACTGGAGTCTGAGTCTGAGTCTGAGTCTGAGTCTGAGTCTGAGTCTGAGTCTGAGTCTGAGTCTGAGTCTGAGTCTGAGTCTGATGCATCTCTCTTGTTTGCTCGCGGATATCGGAAGAAGGGGGAGGTAAGACTTTTCAGCGGCAAGGCTAGGTAGGAGGAAGAAATGTGTACACACAGGAATCATGAGTAGAGTGGGTATCAATTGAAAAAAAACATAAGTCCAAGTCCATAGCCCTCCCTCGGCAGCGCCTTTCTTTTCGTCTTGAATGGAAAAACAAGATCAACCCAGAGGAACCGTGGGAATGCTCCGCACCAAATGTGTAGAACCAATTCATCTAAAGTCTGAGGAAAGAAAAAAGAAAAGAATATCAAAAAGAACATGAAACTATTTATCATCATCTCGTCTCCTCTCACCATCCTCTCATACCATTGCTGCATCTGTTTTACCGCCCCCCTCAATAGCCACCTCATCATGACTCCATTCCAACACAATCCTGCGCACCTCAAATATGACTTCCACGAAAATCAAGACAATAATGATAACTTCCAGACGCGTCCCATGCTGCTCGCTGGACATCTCTCGCAACACTGTCGCAATCTCTTGTGCATAATCCATCTTCTGATTCAGAGTCCGAATACGAACATTGACATCCAACGCGCGGCCGACTTGATCGTAGTAGCCCTCCAGACCAAGCTCCGACTTGCTATCCCAGAAAATGTCGGGCAACGAATCAGTCAGCTCAGAATAGTGGTTGAGACGAGCGCGCAGGCTGAGCAGCTCGCCCGTCTTCTGGAGGATGAGTTTGCGACCGAGAGGCAGGCCGGACCCCCGGGACAGTATCGCGGGAATGTGGCGCGTACTCTCAAAGTAATGCATAAAGGCCGTCTCCAACACCGCGAGATTCGTACTCCGCGCCAGGCCAGACGAGAAAGCAATCTTGGCGAGAGTTGTATCGCGGGTATCGCCGTCTCTGTGTTCTTTTCGCATGCCGAGCATGACCTTGTCGCCTTTCATGGCACTTTCTGCTCGGGAAGTGTCTGTTTCGAAATCGAGGTCTTCTACTTCGCGCAGCTCGGAAGGGTGAGCGTCTTCGGCGGCACGGAGGATCTGTTTCGTTACTACGTCGCTGGGCAGCGACCACGTGACTACGGTTCCGGAGGGAAACACGAAGATGTCGCCGCCATTGACGCCCTTGGCGTGGACTACCTCGTTTGCATCAAAGCCTGTGTCATCAGGATCGATGGCAAAACCGTGCGAGGAGAGGATTTCAACCACCAGGGGCATGTTGAACGAATCAGCGATACATGTTGCGCTGATGGTGGTCAGTTGGTTGGCGTCCGTTTCGGCAGCATTGGACTTGTCCGGTGAGCGCTTCGGGTCCTGCGCAATAATGGCGACTCGGCGAAGAGATGTTTTGGCCGTAGCTGATCGGAGTTTCTTGCGTTTGGGAGTAAAGGCTTGACCTTTCGGGCGAGTATCGGTGGTGGAAGAGGAGGCGGACGGCGACGACGGCGACGGCGAGGCTTCCGACGCGTTCTCAGCAGGATTGCTGGATAACAAAGGATTCGAGGTGAAGAAACTTCGGCAGCGAGGGAGACTCGCTGGCGCACTAAAGTGAAATGGACATCTTGGGCGTTGGCTCGTGATGGCAGGGCCACGCATGTTCCGGGCGATCACGTTGTACGTCGTCCGTGGCGGAGGGTATCTCATGGTGATGTCGTTGGTTCTACATCAAGAATTCGAGGCTTCGAGCGAATCCAATGAGTAGCACTTTACCAGAGAAGAGAGTGCAGCAGATTTTGTAAGCCTCTGTTGACCAAGCAGCAATAAAACAAAAAACTGACACAGAATTTTATGACCACGACTTGGAATGTAAAGCAAACACTGCACTCATGTCGTGTCGGTGCTCAGATGCGCAGCCTCGTCTTCGTCTGAAAGCTGCAGCTTACGTCAATTGGAAGAGCTTTGTTTGTCTACGTCGTACGGACATTACATGGCGGATTGCGCGAAAGTGGGGTACTCTCGTCTTATCCAGGTCGAAGGTCCGTCTTATCTTCATGTGACGTGGCACGTGGGGATACGACCTGCAGCGACTAAGAAGCAGGGAGCTTGATCCGAGGGCCCCTAGCAGGGACTTGGACAGGGACTTCAACAGGGACTCTAGCAGGGACTCCAGCACGCACCGTAGCAGGGTCCTTAGCGAAACGGCAACGCCCAGAGGGGGGCCAGAGCTGCTAATTTATCCTTTGCCCAGACGGCGGTCCTTGATCCCATTTATCTACCATCGCTTCTCCCCTTCATTTCTCTCTCCTTTCGGCTCCCAGCATTCCTATCCGTCTCCATCCTGTTCTTTCTCTCCTTTGCAAGAATCGCCCCTGAGTCCTCACGATTAGAAAATCTTCGAGATTCCGTCGTTTGCCTCACTCCATTCAACCTACCATCACTCGCTCTCCTGCATTAGCAACCGCCATCCGACATCATGGAAGCCGATCCCAAGTACGACAACTATGACTTTCCCTCAACAGCGGCCGAGAAGCAGGACGGCCACGCTGGCCATCTGACCCCGGAGAAGATCGCTCTGGTGCACCAATTGCGCTCCTCGCTCGAGGCTGAGGGCTACAAAGAGCGTCTGGACACGTTGACACTGGTATGGACCCCCGAATTGCCTTATCCTACAAGCTTGCAGTCTGCTTCTGCTGTACCCAATGGCAGACACAATGGATGAATTCCACGACTTGAAGCCACTCTGGAGTTCATGCGCACTAAATTGGGAGTCGATAGCTGCGATTTTTGCGAGCTCGCAAGTGGGATGTCGCCCTTGCCAAGGCCATGTACGTACTACCGACATGAGAATCCAGAACGGCTTGTCGCTGACATGATTCTAGGTTCGTCGAGACTGAGAAGTGGCGAAAGGAAATCAAACTCGATGAGACTGTCCCCGTCTGGGACTATCCCGAGAAGGCGGAGATTGCCAAATACTATAAGCAGTTCTACCACAAGACTGACAAGGTAAAAAAACGGTGTCTGACGAATGATTTCGCTCTTGGCGAATACCTCAGCTGACTAGTTCTGGCTTGCCACTCTTAGGACGGCCGCCCTATTTACATTGAAACCCTGGGAGGCATCGATTTGACTGCCATGTACAAGATCACCACCGCCGAGCGCATGCTGACCAACCTCGCTGTCGAATACGAGCGAGTTGCCGATCCCCGCCTGCCCGCCTGCTCCCGCAAGGCCGGAGCGCTGCTCGAGACATGCTGCACTGTGATGGACCTCAAGGGAGTCACTCTGACCAAGGTTCCCTCCGTCTACTCGTACGTGCGCCAAGCGTCCGTCATCTCCCAGAACTACTACCCTGAGCGACTGGGCAAGTTGTTCTTGATCAACGCGCCTTGGGGCTTCTCGACCGTGTGGAGTGTCGTCAAGGGCTGGCTCGACCCCGTCACTGTCAAGAAGATCCACATTCTGGGCAGCGGCTACAAGAGCGAGCTGTTGAAGCACGTTGATGCCGAGAGCTTGCCCGTCGAGTTTGGCGGTACCTGCAAGTGCCAGGGCGGCTGTGAGAACAGCGACGCTGGCCCATGGCACGACGCTGAATGGACCAAACCCGCCTGGTGGGAGAAGAAGGCCGAGACCAAGGAGACGGAAACTGCTGATGCCGCTCAGGCTGCACCTGCAGTTGCTGGCGAGGCCAAGCCCGAGGCCACGGAGACTGCAGCCACATAAACAGGCTATCATGCTAGTAGCATGAATATGTTCAAATTGCCAGTAAAGCAGTTCCGTCAAGGACCTGCAGAAATAACACAACATGGTGAAAGTTGAGGAAAAAGCATGATTGGGATTGGTGTAGATTGAAGCGTCGCGTTAGGGAGTAGACGTAATGGAGAGATGCTAGAAGCGTATTTGCTTCCAGAGGCGGAAAATTGAGAGTCTTGTATTGTTTCGTTTTGCTCGGCGTGCGATTGTTTCAACAACCGTGGAGGATAATTCAAAAGCTTATAGATCAATACTCGAAGAACTTTCGATTTCATGTTCTCTTATTCATCATTACTCGTTGTGCGTTGAGGTGTGCAGTGTCTCAGCTCTACTTGAAGACAGGTGCCATTGGAAAAGGAAAGTGACTGCTGTTTGGGAGAAAAGGGAGAGGACCAGTTCAACGTGAGAGAATGTGGCATGCCAAGAGTTCATCGTTGGAAGAGTATCAGGTTAAAAGTGAAAAGGTATCCATCCATGTGCTTGCTTGTCCTCTCATATCCATACATCCACCAAACGCCATGCAAAACGCCCGCGATAAGAATGCAAACCCCCTCCAAGAAAATCCCCAAAAACCGAATTCCCAATGATCATCACAATGACCGCAAAATGAAACCCCGAAATCACCTCCCTTCGGCAACATACTCCCCCGCCACCCTCGCCCTCTCCATCCTCGCCACCACAGCTGGCATATCTCTCTTCAGCATCCCCAGACCCTCCACCGCGCCCCTGAACCCCTCCTCCATGCCCTCTTGCCTCGACTCCTTCTTATTACCCAGCGCCAGCACCCCCTCACTCTGCTTCTCTGCCCGCCGCACAACCTCATCCCTGCGCCGCTGCACCAATTCCTCGTCGCGCCGGATCGCAGCCTCTATGCGCGCGGCATGTTCAGCCGCCGCCTGGGCAGGAACACTACGCTTCAGCGCTGCGACTTCCTCGAGGAGCTTCTCTTCTTGTGTAATCAGATCAGCTACGCGCTGGCGGGTGCGGCTATCGAAAGGCTCGTAGGCTTGGGGCGTACATGTCGTGAAGGTCTCATACTGGTCGGATGTGAATGGTATGCCATTGATGGAGAGATTATCGGAGCAGAGACGAAAGGTTTGATCTATGTACTGAACATTTTATCCCCCTCCTGTTAGCCATTAAATCGAACCCAATGACGTATTGGAATTCGTTGTACTGCTGAGTGGGAACTCTGGAAGACAAGCATAGAAAACAGAGACGAGAACGATCACCTGAATACACGTGATACGCGCGCAAGAATCACAAACACAAACAAACAAAGAAGAAGGAAAGAAAAAAAAAAGGGGGAAGAAACAAAAATAGCAACGCGCAGCAATAAACAACGCAAAGAACAAGGACAATAAAGCACACACAAAGGACTGTGCAGAAAAGAAAACACCCATATTTTTTTCTGAGACAAGCATAGCGTAGCGTACCTGATTGACCAACGCCGCAATATCCTCCCGCAGCCTATCCTCCCTCTGGCCCTCAATCCGCGGAAGAGCCTCCTCGAGATGCGCCGTCGCCGCCTTGCGCACATTCGAAATCAGATACGCAAGGTCCTCTGGCGATTGTAGTTCAATGCGGCGCTGGTTCTGGGAGGCTTGCGAGTCGGGGTCCATGGTTGGTCTCTGGGGAGAGGAAGCGCGGGTGGCTGAGCTTGGTTTTTGTGGTTGACTGAATGAAGATGGGCAGACAAAGAGGTTCGTTTTTGTCGCGCTGTAGGCTGCGGGGGAAAGTCTAGGAGATGAAGAATAAGAAATAGCAATAGATGAAGAAGAAGAAGACGAAGGGTACGCTCGGAGAGCTACAGGAAGGTTATTGCGCGATTAGGCGCGTGAACGCGGTTCGTGGGCGTTTCCAGCTGCAGGCCGCGCAAGTTTTCATTACGTAGAGCCTCAGAAAGGTACGGAGTAAGGTACATACCTAAAGTAGGTAACTAGGGGCCCCTGGATATGGGTCTCCTGCATCATTCCACGGCACCCACTCCCCATCAAGTGGGGTATGTATGTAATTAGATTGTGGTTGTGAGACGGTGTGGGAGAATGATGATGATGATGATCTAGGCTAGGCTGTCCACATCGTGGAACATAGGAGGCTATGTACATGTGGGTCTCTGCCCTAAAGTGCTACATGCCTGAGGAGAACAAGTGATGCCTAAGATGTGAGGCTGCTACCATCTAACAGCGGTCACCGTGAAATACGAAGGCGGTACTCTGATGCCTCGTACAATCTTATCTTCCGTGTCGAGATTCGCACGCCATGTCGTGGCCCTCAAGAAGCAGTAATCTTGACCACCAAATAGAAAGCATGCATGATCTCAAAAGAGGCAATATTTATGACTTCAACTTCGAATCCTAGGAACAATTGTGAGCCTCGAGTCCGGGCCTTTACCGGAATAAGCAACACGTACTCCGTAGTCTAGCTGATTGAACACTGAACGACAAAGCCAAACAATAAACCCTATGTAGCTCCCCTGCATTGGAGATACCTACCAGCCATATCATATCTACCGCTACCGTGGTCATCCCGGAAGCCATGCCGTGGCTGCAGTACGAATGTCATTACGCACTCTCTCGCTGCGTGCTCCCTATCCATGACGATCTGTACTCTTCACCCCTCAAGCAAAGACCAAAGATTTCAGTTCTCAACAGGACTGATAAAAACCCGCATCCCGCTGCCTCGTCCCGGACTGACTCGACGCCCGAGTTCAATGATTAAGCAAAAAAGCCGCATCACCGTGAAAGTTTACAATATAGAAAGTGGGTGGTGATGGAGCCGATGATATATAACCGCTAGGTGAGAATAGCAGCTGCAGGTAAAAGAGACGAAAACTCGCGCTGCGCCGTTGGAGTCGAGCATAAGTGTGAATGTGCATATTAAAGGCTGCCCAGACCCGGGTCTATGCATTGAAATCAGGGGGTCTGGCCCCGACTTCAAGTATAAATCGTGTAAATCGTATCGAACGGCAGTTATGCGGTGCTAAATCATTGCGGGAGCATCTCCCGGGATTCTTCCTCGCTGAGGACAATTTCGTGGACCGGTTCACGCGTATTCTCGAGGGGAATGTAGTCGCAATCGACATAAGAGGGCAGAAATATCTCTGAGAACACCGTCAGTTATTATCCGCGCGAGTTTGAAGATGGAGAGTTTCATACCTGGATTCCAGACGAATCCTTGGCTGGAGGAAAGGTAGGAGATCTGATATGCGTGTTAGCTCGGCTTGGACTCGAGTTTAGGTGCTGAATCCTGATTTGGACTTACAAGGCGAGGTGGTCCATCAGGATCTCCGATGTTGATAACGGTACTTTCTTGCTTGGATAGAGCGGTGCCTATTCCGTATGTCAGTCAGAGGGCACTAAGTCGTTACTGCCGTGCCAAAAAAGCCGAGCGGTAATAGCCATAGGATTTGTGAAAGACAAGGCAATAATGAGACCTTGACTCGAGAGCGAAAAGAATTAAGAAACCATGACTTACTCAGCAGACTGGGACGTCGTGAATGGAGCATTCTGGTACCCGGGCTGGTGGAAGGAGACGAATTGGAGGGTGAGCTTGAGTAAGAGCTCATGGAAGAGCCCTCTGGAGCCTTGGACGGCGGGTGGAATGTAGATGTTGAGGCCACAGATCGGACGACTGGGATAGTGATGGATGAAGACATGGTCACGGCGATGACCAGAAATATAATCGGTGGCTGACTAGGTAGCTGACAACACCAAACAAAGGATCCGAGAGCGAGGCTGAATAGTCGTTGAAAGCGGAGAAGGCACGACGGCTAGAAGCCAGAGGATAAGAAAGTGTGTCGAGAAGAAGCGGGTTTTCACGGCAATCGATGACAGGAGGTGATGTGTGGTGTGTGTATGGTGTGGTGTGTGTATGGTGTGTGTTGTGTATGGTGTGTATTGTGTATGGTGTGTGGTGGTGTGATGTACACTGGTGGTGCAATGACGCAGTGGTGCAATGATGCAGTGTTGCAGTGGTGAGTGCTGGCGGTGCCGTTGTGTTGGAGTTGTCTGTCACCGCGTGAAAGTGTTGAGTGATGCCGAAGAGTAGTCGACGATATCGCGAGCGGGCTCAAATGCGTGAGTGCAAATGGCTGGTGTGGTTGCGGCAGAATGAAGAAGCGATCGCTGCTGTTACCAAAAGTTGAGGCGCCGACTACGGAAAGATAACAAGGCTCGGTCCCTCGGACAAGTTGTGGACTGGACGGACGAAGGCGGAGAGAAACAGGGCGGAGACGATAACTATAGAGTCACACTAGGAGCCGACGAGGTGATGCGATGTTCATTGTCCTGGACAACAACGGCCGGCGGATGGTACGGGAGAGAGAGAAGCAGGAAGGAGTAAGAGATGGAGAGCATGACATGCAAAGACAGGTGAAAAGAAAGAAGGACGGAAGCCAGGTTCAAGAAACAGCATTGAGAACATCTCTCACACACGGAAAGGAGCGTCATCGGGTCAGTTCGGCAGACGTTCAACTTAGAAGTACCTAGACGCGAAGACGCACCGTCCGATACAGTACAAGGTGTGCGATGGTAAGATACTACTCCGTACATACATAGCTCAACGCTGTTCGCAGTGCCTCTCAGGGTTCCCCATATCGCGGACTACGTGGGTACGTATGTACTGTACTATGTACATAGGTACCCCGGGTCCCCAGGGAGCAATGAGCATCCTGGTCCCGCAGGCCAAAGCGGACTAGAAGACGGCAGCAGGAAGCTGGGGCCGAAGCAAGGATTATGCATGGGACATACGGATATGTGCATAATAATGATAACCCGCGTGCTACAACTTGCAGGACGTTGGATGGCAAATCTGCATGCTGTACATTTCCATTTACATACATAGTTACTGGTAAGAGCTGGAGCAACATTTGGTCTCCTTGAGTCAGCGAATCCTGGATCTACGTTGCAATGCAGTTCTCATCAAAACTTCCAGATTCGTCTATGTACTTAGTTGTTTGCGTATCTACGGAGTAGGTGGCTACTTAGGTACCCTACTTCAGGTGCCAAGCGTACCTACCTACATTAGATGCATGGCACATGCAGTGGTGTAAAAGCTTCCGTTCTTGGAAATCATGCCTATTGCATTCCCCGTGCGTAATAAAAGAGTAGATATGTATTCTCCCGATCTATTGCATCCTTCCTCCTGGTGTCGCCAAGCCTAGGCACCGAGGCATTACCAAGCCGAAGGGCAATTGGCGATTGCAAGCGGCCACACACGACAGCATATCACCACCATTCTGAGCTCAGCCGTGCTGAGAGAAGCATGCCCATAATATCCAAGGCACCAGATTTGATCTGACCTGCAAAGATGCGAGCATCTCTTTTGGTGCTTACAATGTGATTACTTTCGCCCGAATTGCCATTTAATCAACCGAGGCCCACAAAGTGCTCGACTTCTCCCCTAGTTCGTTGTGGATCAAGCCGAATCGTCTTCTTCAAATGTGCCTGATGCGTGGATTTGCATCTGGGATTCCCTGTGGATAGTCGATACAGAAGAAGAACTATAGTAAAGCAAGAAAGCATAGTATCAAGCACTCGATCAAGGTCGTGACAGTAATAAAGAAGTCCCATCACCACGAAGCTGCGATGCACGTTGCCAGGCGCGGCGGTGATCAGAGACGCTATACCTATCTCAGACACACACCGTCACCACCCTTTGCGGCAACTTGCAATGGAGCTTGCAATGACAGGGGCGTCCGCACGTGTCTGATCATGTGTAAGCTCTCCAGGCCGATGACTAAGCCAGGTTCCACTCCATCATAGCTACTGGCGACCGCGAGGCTACGTGCGCAGACGAAGCCTGCATCATCGTCCATCTTCTCGTCGTTGCCACGATCCTCTACTATCGCCGTCCATTGCCATTTCGGTTTGAAACAGAAAAAAAAGAAACCTCTCAGCTCCGATCTTATACCAGACATACGGTTCGAGTTGCGTTTGTCCACTAGCAAGCAACACCTGATCCTCATTATTCGCGCCGGTGCCCCGCGCTACTACCTGACCATGGGCGACGTAGCCGTTGAAAGTCAGGCTTACCACCTGCCGCTTGACAAAAAGGCCTCTCCCTCAGCTATACCTAATATCGACTCGTTCGAAGGCGTACCGACCGAGGGCGGCGATGATTATGCTACAATGAAGTTGTTGCAGCGACAGTTGGAGTGAGCAATGACCCTTGAAGCTTTCTGCAGAGCTCCCGGCTTTCTCCCCGGCTTTTCTTTTCCTCTTGGACCGATAATAGACTGCGCTCTGCCATGGACAAGCCTTTGAAGGATCAAGAAGGAGATCTAACACAGTATCCAGGTACATCCAGTTGCAAGAAGAGTACATCAAAGACGAGCAGAGGTAAGTTCTGATGAGGAAACCACATCTTCTGAAGTTGCGACTCAGGTGGTTGTTAAACTCACCAACGGCAAATCCTGACCACTCTCGATTAGGAGCTTAAAGCGTGAGCTCGTTCGAGCCCAGGAAGAGATCAAGCGCATCCAGAGTGTGCCCCTGGTCATCGGCCAATTCATGGAGGCCATTGACCAAAAGTTAGTTAGCCTTTCGCACGCAGACCAAAAGCTCGACTCAACAGACACTGACTCTACTTTTGTTGCGCGAACTTAGTACCGGAATTGTTCAGTCAAGTACGGGCTCCAACTACGTTGTGCGCATCCTCTCGACTCTCGACCGCGAGCTGCTAAAGCCCTCTTCCTCCGTCGCTCTTCACCGTCACTCGAACTCTTTGGTCGACATACTGCCGCCAGAAGCTGACTCGTCGATTGCCATGCTCGGGGCCGATGAAAAGCCCGACGTGTCGTACGCCGATGTTGGTGGCCTGGACATGCAGAAGCAGGAAATCAGAGAAGCCGTCGAGTTGCCCTTGACGCAATTTGATCTGTACAAGCAGATCGGCATCGACCCCCCTCGCGGTGTGCTGTTGTACGGCCCCCCCGGTACGGGCAAGACGATGCTTGTAAAGGCAGTAGCCAATTCCACCACGGCAAGCTTCATTCGCGTCGTCGGATCCGAGTTTGTCCAGAAATACCTGGGCGAAGGTCCCAGAATGGTCCGCGACGTCTTCCGCATGGCCCGCGAGAATTCCCCCGCCATCATCTTCATTGACGAAATCGACGCCATCGCCACGAAGCGTTTCGACGCCCAAACTGGTGCGGACCGTGAAGTACAGCGTATCCTCCTCGAGCTGCTCAACCAGATGGACGGTTTCGACCAAATGTCCAACGTCAAGGTCATCATGGCCACCAACCGCGCCGATACTCTGGATCCAGCCCTACTCCGTCCCGGCCGATTAGATCGAAAGATTGAATTCCCTTCATTGCGCGACCGCCGCGAGCGTCGCCTCATCTTCACCACCATTGCCAGCAAGATGTCCCTGGCTCCTGAAGTCGATCTTGACAGCCTCATTGTCCGAAACGATCCCCTCTCTGGAGCCATTATCGCGGCCATTATGCAGGAGGCTGGTCTTCGCGCCGTGCGCAAGAACAGATACCAGATTATCCAGAGTGACTTGGAGGATGCGTACTCTAGTCAAGTCAAGGGTACCAGCGATGACAACAAGTTTGACTTTTACAAGTAGGCTTAGTTAGGGAGGGAGAGGAGACTACATCAGAATATGAGGCGGGCCGTGGCTGCGCATCGCGTGTTCTGGGTTCAGTACCTAGGCAAGAGGGAAGGGGGGGGGGGGGGTCAGAGACAGCAAGACAAGTCATCTTCGTCTGCAAATTTAATGGAACACTGACTGTTTCTGATTTGCATCTCACGTCACGCATGTATGAGTTTTGTCGCAACAACCATCAATGCAGCATTGCTTCGAAGAAGCCATTTATAGACGACTTGGCCGAACGTATCAAGTAGGTGTGCACCATTCATTAAACCATCCCCATGTTTTTCACCAACTACCTCGTCCCTCAGCTCCGTTCTGCCCTCTTTGGTATATTTGTGTGCGTGGTGTAGCTCACGGGTCATCCATCCCTCCATCCCTCACCTCGTACATAGCATGTCTTGGCAGCGCGGCCATTTCGTTTTTGTTACCCATCATATGAATCGTCACAGCCGGTAACAAGCCATGTTTTGAAAGAATCTGCATCTGCAGGACTGTAACGGGGCCTCGTTTAGTGCAAGCACGCATTGGGGCGGCTAAAACCACCTCTTCTACACACTGAATGGTCTTGCGTAGTACATACATATAGCCTTAGCCTATAGTATAAGGGGGTGGTGGTGGTGAGTTGATGGCCCCATGGGGGGGATACACTATGTCGCGGTATCGAGGACCAGAAATAGGGGCGCAGTAGAGACGATACTGCACTCACTCACTGCAAAGTACATGCACTACAAAGACGATTCACATACATATGACTGAGCGCCACGGAGCGGTGTCCTTGTTCATTATACATACCGAACGGGCATGAAGCTTTTTCACGCTGGAACGAATCTGCCATGGTCATGTCCCAGAGAAAAACATATCAACGTAGGTATAGGTAGCTCCGTGATTAGAATGTCGAAACTGGGTATGTACATACTCAGACTTTGTAAAACACATGTTGTTGTTGCTCCCGAAACTTATTGCGGTGATGTATCAAGCGAATCGTGCAGCAGCATATGTCTCGCATGCCGCAACCTCAAAACCATGAGAAGATTACAAATTATTTCCTCCCTGCTGCCTCCCTGGGCCTTAGCGCGCACGGAGAGTAAGTTCTCCTCCTGAGACTTTCATCATTATGCACAAAGTCCTCCTTTGACATCAGCTACTCTTGACTCCATCTATACTGTGATATTACATCAAACACGTGCTTCTACCAAAAAGAAAAAGAAAGAGAAAAAAAGAAACCATGCACATAAAGACAAGGACACAAAGACAAGGCAGATTAGAAGAGCAGACTGGAGGTGATTCAACGCTAATACAGTACACTGTAGGCCATGAAGTCGGAGTCACAACACAAAACAGGAATTGACAAGATTTGTAATACCAAAAGTTTATCAAATTATCCAATACAGGAGGCTTGATAAGAAGCCTGGCCACACAAGTGATAAGAGAAATTAGGTCTAGTCCAAGACAGATCTAATATCGGCAGACCTTGATTCATCACAAAAGTCGCCCTGAACTCCTTTCAAAAAAAGCACCACAAGGCAATGTAGTGAGATCATAAGATGGATGCAAAATCATGATTCGCGTTGATTGTTCTCGCGTCGCCCTCATAGGATCAATCGAGTGATGCAAGGACCTTTAACGCCGACGCTGTGCAAGATCGATAATGGGTATAGGCAAAGCGAGAGAACCAAAGTGTTCTCTGTTGATCCATGGTCCTCAAAAGCAACAATGAGATGGTAAAGAAACTGCACGCTGTATACGCAACGGCGCGGGTGCAGCAAGTAGGTCAGCCGTGTTGTGAGCTAAAGGTAATCAGATTGCGTTGGCGTGGGTGTCCGGCGCCAGAAGATACAGAATGAGAAAATTAGCAGAAAAAGAGAAAAAAGGAACAACATGAAGAAGAAGGGTTATTAAAATGAAGATCAAAGAAAAAATCGAAAGACTCTTGTCTTGGACTGGGGGCCGAGTTAGCGAAAGGAAGAGGCTCAAGAGTTCAGGGCAACAGCAACCTGAAAGAGAAGTTCCACAAACTTGCTGTGCAAGGTAATGAAGAAATCAGGCTGCCCAACTATCTCGGCGAGGCCTCGAGCTTTCAGTGAAGAGGTTCCTGGTCCGTACCCGGCGCGCCTGGTAAAGGCACTGCCTCCTTGCATGAAACCACTGCTTGATCGATCCAGCGCGGATGTGTGTGGTTGCGGCTGTGCCCCTCCACCATACGCAACACCACTGCGCGGAGATGAGTTTGTACTTGTCCGCTCGGCCTCGGCCTCTGCTAGTTGCTGAATCCATGAGGCTAAAACTTCAAAGGCCTGGACGAATAGGCTGAAAGTCTTCATCGCAACCCTCTCCTTATGCGTGCTTAGAGCCAGAAACGCATATAGTCGCTTGTGACCTCGGGCGTGAAGGTCCGGGATGCGAAATAAGTAACCCGTCGTGTACCCGGCCTTGGCGTCACCAAAAAAGATCGGTCCTCCAGTAACTGCACAGCCAGGGCTTTGTGTTGTTACAAAGGAATCAAGCTGCGGAGATGAGGTCAAATTCCAGCTTGAGGGCGGCCGTGCTGTGTGCTCAAAGGACAAGGCCCTCAAGCAGGATGCTCGCAGCAACGTGAATGAGTCAGGTTGAAGAGGTTCGTGACTAGACGTATAATTGACGTTGTGCAAATGATGGTATGCGGAACGTCCAGATGAAATCGAAGTGCTGGAATAGGAAGTGTTTTGTGAGCTTCCAGGGGTAGCTTGTTTCCTTCGAAATCGCACCCCATGACTAGACTCTCCTTCATCATCCGTTTCATTTGACGTTTGCGAGTTCGGGGGGGAAGCTTGTCCGGCGGGTCCGGATACGCGCTCAACGGCACTCATGGTTCGCAGTATGGGTTCTGAGGCAGAGGCACCAGCATTCTGTCGCGGGGGCAGCGTCATCGCGCAATTGTCACAGGGCCCCTGTTTTTTGGTCACCACCTCATCGTATGTTCGCCTGAAGCTTGAATCTCGAAGCGGTTTCCGATGGACCGGGTGCGGGCTTTCTGGTGGCGTATCGAGGGCGGACGAGGCAGCTCCATTGTTATTCTTGATGTTGTTACTGCTGCTGCGACCGGTAGAAGAGCGCAACGCAGTTCGTCGTCGCGTACCAGTATCAAGCTCTGATGCTGGCGAAGAGCCACTTGGACCAAGACTCAGATCTCGCAAGACGTCCTTCAGGGCCACCGAGGTTTGAGAGTGTAGTGCGGATGTAGGGTCGCTGGACCTTGTTCGCTTATCTGACTCGTGCTGGGGGGAGGTTGCACCCAGGGTTACATCGAAATTCTCGAAACAAGTCGAGCATGGATGTCTCGATCCCTCTGTAACCATTAATGGGGTTGGCCCGTGAATGTCACAATAGTGAGCTATGCATAACTTGAACGCAGTGGTTAGCTTGTTGTCGCCAAAGTCCATGATTCGGAAAGGCTGAGAACTAATTCTCAAAGAAGGAATGTCAAGTCATGGATTAGACGCCACTTGTTCTGGGATTTGGTATAAGATGAAGGAAGCAAAGCAGATAGACAGGGAAGAAGGAGACAGGGAAGACATATAAGACGGGTGAGCCCGGGAGAAATATGGATTCAATCGTTTGTGGCATGAAGACTACACACCAGGACTGTCTGTGTTGACACTGTGTCCAACATGAACATGGTAAGGTGATTTGAAGTTGCAGTCCGGCTGCCGGGATTCTGGCTTAAGCTCGAGCAGCGCTTACACAATTGGCTCGTGTGATGCGATCCAGTTCGCATAACAACCAGAAATATCGCCTATCCTCGTTCAACAACAGAGGCGGTGAGTGAAGAGGGTGTGAAGATGACATATCGGAGCCAGCAGCGCGGGACAACGCATGAGCAGGAGCAGCGGCCGGAACCACACTTGTGGCACCCGGATACACGACTCTTGGCACGGAAAGAAACAAAGTGAGGAAGTATGTAGGGAGGGAGCGCTGGGATAACAAGGCTAGAACACCAAGGAGAAGACCCCAGGGGCGCCAATGCAAGTTGATGCAGGATGCAGTGCGCCTTGCAGAACAACCCTGCCATGTCGTGTCATCTCGGTGACACGTTAGAGACTTACAATGTAGGACATGACGCATACAGTCGCAATGGTCTCGGTCAAGAGGTTGAGTGGAAGCGAGAGGCAAGCTGGCGCCGGCTGGACTCTTAAGTCCAAGCTGCGTTGACGACACAATGATGTTCCAGACGGCAAAGTAAGAAACTGCTGAGCGGTCGGGGTGGCGGTCGCGGAGGACGATTTTCGATGCAATTCGTGGACAGACCCATGGACGCACAGGTGTAACGACGAGCAGGCAACGGGAGCATAGGTCGTGAATTCTGATTGCGTTGCTGTGTCTGGATCTTGAAGACAATCTCGAGGGCCACCTTAACTTAACGATGGCCTTGGAGGACAGATCTTGACGACGATGTCCGATGCGGTGCAGGTAGCCGCGTGGGGTTTGCAGCGCTGCCGTCCGACGCTGGCGGTTGGACTCGGGCTGGTTGGGTTTGTGTTGCAACGGTTGGAATGTCTTGGATAGGTCGCATTCGGTTGCAACAACGCTGCGGCTCGAGGTAATAAAATACGAACAACGCGGCAGATCAGATGTCGAATGGGAGGACAGTCAAATAGTCGTCGGATCGAAGAAGGGCATGGCGATGAGAACTGTATTGTTTAGGCTGCGGAAGTGAGCGTAGAGTGAGCATAAAATGAGGCCGACAAGAGCAAACAAGAAACAGTAAGTACATAGCAGGAGCGATGGAGAGCGCAGTGGGGTCGTGGACTCGTGGACTCGTGGACTCGTGGCTGATGGCTGATGGCTGATGGCTGATGGCTGATGGCTGATGGCCTATGCTCGTCGCGATGGCTTCTCTCCTCCCCGACTCCTTTGGCAAGGACAAGGCGAGGTGCAGGTGGTATTGTGCCGTATTGTGCCAGCACCGGCGCCCCCAAATTGTAACGGGTGACGATGACTTCTCGTTGGCCTGCGCTTCCCATGGATGATCCGGGCCGACCGGGAGACGAGCCGATGGCACAAGACTCCAAGAGAAGCAAGCTCTAAGAGTCTGTCTTCCAACCGGATTGCTGACCAACATCTCGATTCTCAATGCGCAGCCGCCGGCGGCCACACACTGCACAGTCCCACATGGGTCCAAACCTGAACCGGCGCGCTACGATTCATTCCCCGGCGACGCCCGCGTGGTTTAGTTATGTATGTAGTTTAGTTTGATTGACGCCGGCAGTGGGGCGCAGCGCGCCCCTCCGCAGAGCCTCCGTAGGGGCGAGTCGGCGGTCTAAGGCTAGGTGTACTACATACATACAACACCTATCTAGTACTAATCAAGAAAAATGCGAGAAAATGAGCCGCTGCTGTCGCCGGTTACAGCAGCGTTGTCCAGTGTCATGGCCTGTAGCGGGCACAAGTTGTCTGATCTCCTGCTGGGGATGACGCCCGCGTGGTCCAGTGCTGGATGGATCGTTCTAGTACGAAACGAGTAACTACAAGCGGCGCATCTCCAATTAATTACTCCGGTGAATTAGGTACATACCTCCGTACTCGATCAGCCGGTTCAGCTCAGAGGAGAAGCTCTCAGGCGACTCGCGCGGATGCGGGCCTGAAAAGTTGGGCGTGCCTGGCGGTGCCTGGTTGGTGGAGCACCGAAGCGCGTCCAAGTGGGCCCCATCGCAGATTGTCGCTTTAGTACCTAATGTACGGAGTACCCATGTACTCCGTATACTCCGTACATACATATGTACATACATACATATACCTACATACATGCATTCGGACTCTCGACACAGCGACAAGCGCCGACAACACGAACAAGGCATCACATGCGCGATATTCAACGAGTGTGACAAATGTACGGAGTATGTAGTGCTGCTCCGTTTTACTCCTTCACTTCCTTTGCTCCTCGCATAACAACCACTGTGTAAAGAAGGGATCGCACCGGGACAGATGCCGCCGGCCAAACCCCGAGTTCTCGTCTCAACTCGTGAAAAGCCATCATATGCCTGGCTTTGCGCCCGAAACCTTGCCATCCACGCGATTGGACAGCCTTGAGGGATTGGAGGGATCCCGGATGGCACATGGAAACCAGGTTGTGGAACTCCGGCACTCAGCCCGGCCAGGTTGGGAAATTCTTGACTATTTGAGATGTTGGAGTCGCGTCACCTGGCCATTTGCCATTGTCGCCACGTGCATGTGTCGTGTCGCAGGAGCTCTATTTGCGTCTACATGCCTACTGTCGTTGCCTCCTCGCTACCTGTTGCATACCTATTTATTCTCTGCCTGCATAGCGGCACTCGTCCGTCGCCCTGCTGTCGCCTTGTTGGTGAGCAGTCGCCGATGAGGGCAGCTGAGGGAACATGACAAGACGGTCGTGTGAGCCAGCGCATTGGGTTCTGGCATCAGCTGCGGCCTCTTTCATTCGTCCGATCCGTTGGGCACCTCCCCCAAGTCTTCAGATGCTTGTCTGAGACAACACGACCGGTCAGGCCAGGATTGCCCGAGTCGGGCGTGCGGGCGGAGCATCCCATTTGGTATTCCGTTTGACAAGTCCTTTGAAAGGTTACGGATCTTGCGCGCTTCGTAGTGTACATATTCAGCATATTCAGGAGTGCCACGCCAACTGGCATGTGAAGATACATCTGCACGGCGACCCGTCGAGACAACCTACCTCGGGAAGCCGAAGCTCGGTTGCAGACACCAGACTTTGGCCAGTGACGAATCACGATCGCTGACTTGGCTGTGATAGCTGCGACGAGTCCATCATCAACCCTCGGCTTCCCCTCTGCAATCAATGAAGTGTTAGTCGCCGTATTCACTGCATAGGTACCTCATACTGTACGGCGGGGTTCTACTCTGTGCTTGAGTACATAGCATGATGATGCAATAGGGGACATGTGCAAGGGCGATACCTATCCGCAGCCAAGAAGGCGGTACATTGATCTGCCCTTTATGTCTGTACGTCCGTATTGTAATCCGTAGATATCGTGTGTGTGGTGGTAGTGAGTCACAAATGCATGACGTCGAAGATGCAAGGGTACGCAGCTCAGGAAATCAGCATCAGCACCGAGGTCTCTCGCGATATCCCATCACGATGATCACATCCCCACTGCTTAGTCAGTGCTGCCCTCTCAAGATACATAGTATGTACCTAGGTAATTGAAACACTCGGAAACAGATTTGGTGAGCCTGGCACACGCAAGAATCAAATGCAAACACAGACGGCGCACGAGCTCCGGCTTCCCTTCCCCTAGTCACAAGGGCAACATAGCAAAGACACAGTACGGAGTAGAATCACGGCAACTCGGAGCTCCGAGGCCGCGAGAATAAAGGAAAATGCCCAACAAGACAACAACAAGACAACAAGACAACAAGACAACAAGACAACAAGACAACAAGACAACAAGACAACAAGACAACAAGACAACAAGACAACAAGACAACAAGACAACAAGACAACAAGA
>SRPP01000470.1:0-19090 GCA_018360055.1 Claviceps monticola
GTGGAACCACACTGTCGGCGTACCAGCAGCTCAGGACACGAATCCGCTCATCGGTCATGGAGACTTCACGCTCCGCAATCTGTCAGCGATTTTGAACCGAGTACAGGTTCACATGTGCAGTACAGTATTTATGTACATACCTACCTACCTTACCTGGTATGTAGTCCTCTCTCACTACACGAGACCACGTGACTTGCGTCGCAGACCCCCCTTCAGTTTTGCCTATTTTTGGCGCGCACTAGCACAGATTCGCGTCACTGCATTTACCGTTTCCTCTTCCGCTTTGCACTACTGCCCGATCTTTTTTTAGGGCATTACGACACTGAGCACTCTACGGTTCTTTTTGAGGCTCATACTGTCGTACATACCAGCAAACTTGGTGTTTGTTGGGATGGTTATGCAAGATGCAAGAGCCTAGTCATTGACGGCTTGCAGCCAATCAGCTCGCAAACGCTCCACTATACGCAGGTGCGTGCAGCTGGGCACATGTTGTGTGACGAGTTAATTTAGCAAACAAGGACTTATCTGACTGACCGATAGATAGGTAGATATGTAGATACATAGATAGCCCAATCCCACAGTTTCCGGTTTCCATTTCTTTCCTGCCACCGACGTAAAAAGCGACATTTTCAATTTTCGGTGTCGATATTTTTACTCTAACTTTTTGTTCGTTACATCTCTCAGGACCAACGCGACTTCACAAGCGAAGCAGGAAAGCTCCTTGAATATGGCGTTTGACCGGCAAGATGAGGATATGCAACTCCGTTGTCTGTCTTTGATCAAGGTAGACATTGTCGGTGACTTTGCGGGAAAGGAGTTGTTTGCCATTCATGGCGACTCTTTGCTACTCCATTGCATCAGGAAAGCTAAAGTGGACATTGAAAGTACGTCGACTTGACATCTGCACAGAAAGAGGAAGAACAATTTGATAGAAAGTGCTAATGGACATTGAAATTCAGTTGGATTTCAACTACTTCACGTTGTTTTCGCGGTAGAAGCTTTCATAGAGACACTGAACAAGCGAGGATGCAATTTCAATATCGTCTGGTTTTCTGACCACGAGAAACTTTGCATGCCTGAGGATGTTTCTCCCACGGCAAAGTGGAACTACTGCCTCACTCGAGCAATTATTATCAAGCACTTGGGAAGACAGGACAGTGACTGTGCAGCAGGAAGCACTTTCAGCCTTTCCATGCACAGTAGTTCATTCCAAAGATACTTGGACGAAAATGCCATTTACTTCTTTTTGAGTCTCGGCGGTCAAGACGACGAAGACTTGTCACATAACGGTGTCCAAAACATGCAGTTGCTCCGATGGCTAAGCTCAAAGGGATACAGCATTGCGGCTCTTGACAGTATTGAGATTTCTAGCTCCAAGGTTAGTCACTTTTTGCTTCAATGTGTTGACTATTTTAAAATATTAGAGACTGAACGAAAATGATTAGGTCTATGCCCGGGTACGATCACCGGCAATGATGAAAGAAGCCATCGAATTGCCCGAAGTACAACAGATTCCGAGATCGAAATCAGTCAATGAATTGGAGTCCAACTGCGATATGCTGTTGTTTGACTCCTCTCCATGGGGAGACGGACTACCATGCTCCGAACGGGATCGCGTCTCTCTCGTGGGACTCACCAACACACTACTGCTAGACGATAGACAGCACATGAAGCACTGTGTTGTAGCATATATTATTCATCTTTCGCTCCTGAGGCACCTGGACCTATCTCAGAGGTCGTGTACAGAGATCACTCTTTCTACGCTTGAGCAGAAGAGCATGGACGAATTTCTTAGTTCTTTCAACAATATTTGCACTTCATTTGTCGAAAACATGATACCTTCACGAAACTGGGATCTTTTTGATCTTGTTGATGGTCGAATCCTACGGCAAATATACGTAAATTTGGCGAATATATCGCTACCAAAACTCATCATTGATGAGGTCCTTCGATATGCGAGTGTCCTTCGCCGGTCAACACAAGTCGATCTGTCTCGATCCATACCGCAGTATGACATGGCGAGGACGTTGAATTCCGCGTCTGCTCTCATAGACAATAGCACGTCTTGTTCAGTCTTAGAGTTCAAGCACCCTGTCCTGAACGCATTTTTATCAGAAATGAGTCTCTCTACCCAGCGATCGATCACTTCGCAATCTACGTTGAAGATTTTTCAAGAGCTTTCGCATTGGCATAATGCGCGGATATCTATCGATAAAAAGCAGATACCAAAGCAGAAGACCTTCTTGGCTATGAGGCGACACCAGAGACTCATGAATAACATATTGTCATACTCCGCGAGCCTGACAAATGCTTCTGGGAAAACGATCAATCCAGAGACGATAGTCTCGGAGGTTCAAATGAAGCCTGCGTCTAATAAAAGCAACAAAGTCAATCGGGGCGTTGACGGCAAAGCACCAAAACTGCCGACGTCGCATGAGCCCAAGCAAAAAAAGCCTGCCGCATCCGGGGGTCGCCAGGCTGCAATGAAGGAAGCAAACTTGATCCAAGCACGTAAGTCGAACGAACTTTTGAATAAGGCGCTGAGCTACTGGGACAGACTTTGTGGTCAGTTCGAACATGAAACGGACCTGGACAACCGCTATCGTAAAATTGTCAAATATCTTGCCGAGTTAGTTGATCAGGACATGAGCGTTATAAGAGCCGAGGCTTCTCTCTATCTTTGTAACTGTCTGGCTCTGATCATTCATAATGCAAGGAAAAAGAGCAAAAAGATTGATGGTAAGCACAAGGTGAGGGCAAGCTATTGATAAGACAGTCACTCTAACTCAATCAACTTAGAAATGGGCCTGATGGCCATCATCTGGTCTAAACTCCTCGACATTAATTCTCTGCCGCTGTCAAATGAAGGAGCAGATCTATTTAAGCTATTCGCTGCGGCAGTTAAGTTCCCTGACTCAGTAGCACCCGATGCGTCTCTCAAAGGACGAAAACTTCCCTTCCGCCACATCATGGCCATTCTCGGGAATAAGTTATCTATCACGCTCAACTCTCTCCATTTCCAGCTTCTACACTGCGGGCCATACCTCGAGAGAGATTTTGACTCAGCGCCCGACCCTCGAGTTCTGTTCAATCCAGATGCTTGGCAACGGAAGGTTCTGGATGCTATTGATGCTAATCACAGCTTGTTCGTCGTTGCTCCCACTTCGGCGGGTAAAACTTTTCTCTCTTTCTATGCAATGAAGAAGGTCTTGCAGTCCAATGACGACGATGTTCTAGTCTATGTCGCCCCAACCAAGGCTCTTGTGAATCAGATTGCTGCAGAGGTTCAAGCTCGATTCTCTAAGTCCTACAAGAATGCCGGTTCGTCAGTGTGGGCTATCCACACTCGAGATTACAGGATCAATAGCCCCAAAGGATGCCAAATTCTTATTACTGTTCCTCACATATTGCAAATTCTGCTGTTGCATCCGTCGAGCTCGAGCGAGTCAAAGGCCTGGAGCTTGAGGATCAAAAGAATCATATTCGACGAAGTCCATTGCATAGGACAAGCGGACGATGGTGTCATATGGGAGCAGCTATTGCTTATCGCCCCCTGCCCAATCATCGCTTTGTCTGCAACGGTTGGTAATCCAGAAGACTTCAGGGCCTGGTTGGAGAATTCGGAAAAGGCAAAAGGACATGAGTTGACAATGATCGCACATTCTTCTCGCTATTCTGACTTGCGAAAATTTGTCTACCATTTACCGATCGAGCAGAATTTCCAAGGCCTGAAGTCTGCTGAAGGCATACATATCCCAGGACTAGACGAGGGACAGCATGCTGCGTTGAGTTTTTCGCACGTTCATCCCGTGGCCACGCTGGTCAATCGGTAAAGCTACACCATTCTCAAACTTGATTCGTCATTTTAATGTCATACTGATTCGCTGTGCTAGCAATCGTGGAAAACTGAATGACATCAATCTCGAGCCAAGAGACTGCTTCGTTCTGTGGAAGTACATGTCGAAGCACCAGAGAAAAGACTTTTGCATCAGCGACAACGTGAGCCCCGAGCATTCCTTTCCTGGTATTATCAAGAAGTCTGATGTCATGAAATGGGAAGCGGCGTTAAAGCGAGTCATGGAGGGGTGGATCCAAGCCGCCGACTCACCATTTCCATCGCTACGAGCTGATTTACAGTCACTCACTGCTCAAAGTGCGCCCGTCAACAGCAAGACACCAAAGGAGACGACGTCGGTCAAAAGCGTCGACCCAGAGACGGAGGCGTCGGATCTGCGCAACGCAGCATTGCCTCTCTTGACGGATCTCCATCGCCACGAGTCTCTTCCAGCCATACTTTTCAACTATGACCGAACATATTGCGAGCGTATCCTGTGCTTTGTCAACGACCAGCTCAAAGTTGCCGAAGATAAGTGGAAAACTGACAGTCCAGCTTGGCAGAGAAAGATTGCAAAGTTTGAAGAGTGGAAGAGATCAGGCGTCAAAAGCAAACAGAAGGTCAATCGTACGGGCCCAAATCAGCGTCGACAACATGAGGGCGAACACTCCAAGTTGAATTCGATGCAAGACGAGGCTGATAAGGACATAAGTCGATGGGAAAGTTTCGATCCAGAGGCACCATTAGAGATGTTCTCTTTCGCAGACAGGACGAAAATGCTTGACTCAGAATTTAAAACCCAGATTGAGCGGCTGAAGTGGATGAACCTAAAGCCGGAAATACTCGGGGCTCTGCGTCGCGGTCTAGGGGTGCACCACGCGGGCATGAATAGGGAGTACCGTCAAATGTATGTGTCCTATTTGTTTCACCACCAGTGTTTCTGCTTCCGCTTCTCGACTGTGCAGCTAATTTTTCCTTGCAGTGTTGAGATGCTTTTTCGAAAAGGCTACTTACGAGTTGTTATCGCGACAGGCACGTTGGCCCTAGGCATCAACATGCCTTGCAAGAGTATCGTATTTTTCGGAGACTCTGTATTTCTTACGGCGTTAAATTACAATCAATGCGCCGGGAGGGCTGGCCGCCGCGGGTTCGATGTACTCGGAAACGTTGTGTTTGTAGGATTGCGTCCTGAAAGGGTGTTCGAAATTATGTCGTCGAGGCTACCCGATCTTCGCGGCCAGTTTCCTCTGTCGACCACCCTCGTTTTGCGTCTCATGGGCCTCCTCCATCATACAAATAATTCACCCTACGCGGTGAGAATGATGAAATCGCTACAGGTACAAAGCCGTTTATTCCTGGGAGGCCCCTCGGACCAAATGAGCATCAAACATCACTTGCGATTTTCAATCGAGTATCTGCGAAGAC
Source organism: Claviceps monticola (assembly GCA_018360055.1). Classification (NCBI taxonomy): domain Eukaryota; kingdom Fungi; phylum Ascomycota; class Sordariomycetes; order Hypocreales; family Clavicipitaceae; genus Claviceps; species Claviceps monticola. The sequence continues at coordinate 5,261 of SRPP01000470.1, forward strand.
AAGATCTGTTATCTGAGCATGGCGCTCCTCTGAATTTTGCGGACTTGGTAGGGCATCTCTACTTTACCGAAAACGCCGTCTTTGCTTTCCATTCCTTGCTGAGGGGCGGATACTTTCACAGGATCTGCAGGAACATCAATCGCACAAAATACGGTGTGTCGCAGCAGCTCATGCTCATTCTCTCTCACTTATTCGGTCGCATTCCTCTACGAATGGCTGATGCCAAGGCCATAACGGACAAAGAAAATCGATCCCCATCCATTGTGGTGCTGCCCGCGCTTCCAAAGACAGCAGAAGATATATTGACGGAGCATAACAAGGAGACACTTCATATATTCCGAAATTATGTTGGATCATTTGTCGAGCAACATCTCTATGATCAGCCTGACAATCAGCTTCCATTAACAAACTGCGCAATACTGAAGAAAACCGGGGTTGACACTCTCGAAGCATCGTCATTCCTGGACATTGTCCCTCCAACAAAGCTCCGCTCGGCGTTCGCTGCACTATCCGGGTTCACTGATGAGTTCGAGTCGATCCACGACCTGTGCACAACGGTCCGTGCTGGAGTCTTTCTCGAGGAATCTGCAGTACCGTATATTCCTTTACATCCGAATGACGATGCAAACATGCACTGGAATGCCTATCTTTATGACTTTTTCAAGCATGGAAGTTTGGAGGCGCTGGTGCGATATAACGGCATCAAGCCAGGCGACGTCTGGTTTCACCTCAAGGATTTCTCGTTAGTTTTGGCCACAATTGTAACAACACTGCAAAACTCTCACGGCAGTGCAGTGCGACAGCAAAGTACTGGACCGCCAAAGCCAGACGATCTGGAAGAATCATGGGGTTCCGAAATAAAACCCGAGATAACATCTCAGGACGAGAACACGTCGAGGGCGCAAGACAACGAAGGCGGCGGACCCGCCGAGGCATTGACGGAATCGGGGGCGGAAGAAGAAGGAAAAGAGGCAGAGAAACATGACGCCGAGGAGAGCTTGGCAAATGTTTTGCTCGCATTCATGGAGTTGCAGTCGCAATTCAACGAAGCGTTCTATAAAGTCGGGGCATAGTTGTCGATTTCGTACGCGTTTTGGTTACTGATGAAAGCAGGACGACGCTCGATTGATTGAGTGATCAAGTGTTTTCCGTATGCTGTCTTAAACGCGCCTGTTTCGAAGACTAAATAGAAAGGTTTTGTAATACCATTTCACGTCTGATGCTGTGGCGCGGCACACTACCTGTTAGTAATGAGATTCCGTCTCGAACCACACATGTCAGCTTTCATGCCTTCGTTACCACCAGCTGAACAAAGTTGGATATGATCAATTGAAAGAAAATTAAGCAGTGCGCTTGTTGGGTTGTAAACTTGAGAACCATGAAACACAAAGTACCGGACAGGGCGAGGGGCCATTGCGGGCATCGCCATCAACAATTCAGTGCCACTCTGGCACATGTGCATGCGCATAAGCGGAGACTTCTGAATCCTGATGACGGGAAAGGGGCCAGTTTCGTCTTCGCAAGTTGCACCCGGAGAGTTGAAAAAGCGGAGACACAGCGGCAAGCCCGGATACCTATACGCATGCACGGAGTACATACGGAGTACAGCATACAACTAAAGATACACGTGTACTTACTACATACTGCTACGGATATATGTACTCTGTACAATGGAAAGACCCCCGCTGGGCCTGCGGCACATACTAGCCTATGTAGCTCTGACTCCTGAACCGTACACAGAATGTATACAAGTACATACTCCTTAGGCACATGCGGTAATCAGGTCATTCTCCTGGAAACGCCCCGGCCAATCGGTGGTGCCTTTGTTCTTGGTCGAGCGTGGCGTACCCCTTGCGCTACAATGGCTGCAGTCATTACTCCGTATGATTGTTTGACAATGTTCATTGTTCTAAGTTTTTTTTTAGTGTTGCGCCATAGTTGCCGTCGGAGGCGGAGCGCTGGCGCCTCCCCGTTTATTTTCAGCGTCTTTCAAGGTGACAAGAATCCTGGCTCGTGTTTGCTTCGTTCACAGATCTCTTGTTTCGCATCATTGCGTCTCATGTTGTGCACAGGGCAGGCGCCGCCTTCTTCGACTTCAAGACCTTTGGCCCCCCATACAAACGTGGCTTTGCAAAGGCATCAGCGGCGTTTTCAGTTCTGAAAGGACAAAAACTTTGCGGCTTAGTCTGATGGCAGACCGCGCGCGTGAGACACCAACTTCGGTGAAGCTTGGTTGGTCAAACAAAGAAAAAAAACGTCACCGACCGACATACCTACCGCTTCGCGACGGGTTATTTTTCGTTACATCAATCCAGTTTCTCCTTCTCGATCAAATCGCTTCCATCCCCTCTACGTCGTCCACTCGCCTGCGATTTTGCGTTTCCTACGGAGTAACTAGACTGTCCCTGACTCCCTCGGTCGCGAGGTCTTCCCCGCAGCCCTTGATCCACTTTGAACGAAGCCAAGCCTGTGGTTCGCCATTTGTCCTCCTCCCAAAGTTTGACAGTTCCCAGATTTAGCCACAGCTCGTGTGCGCACTGCCTGTTTCCGGCTTAGTTGATCCTTCCGGTAGTAGCTTCAGCCGTTTTGTCATGGTTCATTTAACGGGTGGCGTATCACCAGTCTCCACGAATAGCACTTGACACCATCCACCAGGTTCAGTCACAACGCGCATCCCGCTCACTAAAAACTCTCTCAGGGCCCCTATATCGGAAGCTTCGGTCCATCTCGTCCGTCAATTCAAGTGCATTTTCAAGGCAGCTACGGACGTCAAGGCAGCTACTTTTACATAATATCTGCTTGCGTTCGGGTTATATGAGAATCCCGGTCACGTTCTTTTCTTCATGCAGCCCTCGCCCCTGGGTGTCGTTCTCTTATCCTCGTCCTTGGTGTCTCGGTCCACAATCATCAAGCAGCTGTGTCGCAAGTCGCAACGAGCCTCTCCGCCACGATCCATCGACTGAGACAACCTAACGCATAGCATTCGACCGTGTCTGAAAGCCTCGACCGGCTTACGTTTTGTCTCGATGACGACTGAGACAATCCCGCGATGAATTCGTCCCTAACCTCATTTTTGTTCGCTATCTTCTTCGTCTCCATTACAGCGACCAAGCTTCTTCGCCTTTATCTCAACGCCCACGGGTTTCCTGTTCTAGTATTTGTCGTTTGTCTCCCGGCATTTTTTCTCGCAGATGTCATCTTAATCAGTGCTGTCTGGGCCCTGATATGTCGAAAGAATGGCGGTTTGGGTCTCTTTGGGTTTGCGGTGGGATGCGTGATTTGGTAAGTCGGCGACCAGACATTGTTACAGTTCATACGTCCATCTGGATGATGCTAACAGGATATCTTTACTTAACCTCAGTCTCGTCACGCTTGGAGCGGCATCATCTCAGTTAGGATTTTACTATCACACGGGAGGCGAGCTTGATTGGGGCGATGCGACCAAGTTTGCCTTCAGTGAAGATGGCCGCAAAGTTCTACTGAGCGAAGGCACCACTCCGCTGTCCCTCGCCTGCGCCATACTTTTACTGTCCTGGATCGTCAAGTCACGGCTATCCAAGCTTGTCAGTATAGTCGTATCATCTGGTGCAGTCCATGCACGGTCAGGTTCGTCTCGATAATTGCTTCTCCGTCTATTCCTGAGGAAAGAAAAGCTTGAAACTGATGGTTGCTCATAGCACTACGATGGGTTGCGACAAGGACATACTCGAGGTCAAAATTCAATAAAGCCGAAACAGAATCGTCCCTTCTGCCCACTCACGAATACGACTCCGATTCCGACTTCCTTTACGATTCTGATGACGCCAATACAGACATTACACACAATGAAACGCCTGGCCAGTCTGGTAGCGAAAATGTTGGTGGTCGCGTGATATATTGCCCTCGTTTCGTTTCAGGAGGATACGCCATATTGGTCCTACTCGCCTTACTCTGTATATTCACCATCTTCAATCATGACCGACCTTATAATCGCATGTTCACTACGCTGCCGCTGCCTCTCCTTGCTGTTTTTGCTCCAAAGTCGGTGGAGTGCTCATCGAGTTCGTGGCCTTTGCCGGCGCTTATTGAGAAAGTGAGATGGGAAAAGCAGAATGGGAACTACAAGGGATGGGCGCCAGGCTCAGCCAACGAGGTCATCGAGAAATATAGGCAAAGAGTGCCGGACTGGCTGCCATCTGAACTTCCATATGGGTTCGCTCGCTGGAGTCAGGATTCCAAGTCAGAAGATGTACAGACGCTACTTCACAATACCACTCTCTCACATGACGATGGCTGCGCTGATCCACTGATACTGGACCCATACTATAACCCAGCAAATGACCCCATGAAGATCACAAACTTGGACAACCCCTTCTTGGAACCACTACAACGAATCATGCAAGAGCGATCCGTGAAGATCAAACATATTGCTCTGATTTTGATGGAGAGCATGCGGGAGGAGCTCTTCCCGCTGCAGCAAGGCACGGGCTTTCACGACTTGATTATGAAATCCCACGACGAACTCGATCACGACGACATCAATGAGCTGCTATCGCATATCTCACCCAACTCTGAACGCATCACTGGCCTGGAAGGCAATTGGATTGGTCAAAATGGCACAAGTTTCGGCAGGCAATTCTCAGAGTGGAATGACGAGACGAAACCAGGATTTGGCGGAATCAACATTCGTGGCGCGCTTACAACAAGCAGTGTTTCAACAAAATCTTTGGCGGCGGTCCATTGTGGCACATGGCCATTAGCTGTGGACATGTTTGAAGAGGCAGAAGCAGAAAGCTACCAACCTTGCCTACCACAAGTTTTGGAGCTATTCAACAGAATCAAAGCCAACACTTCGAGCGATGATTTTCGTGAGCAGCAGTGGTATCCTGCCTTTTTTCAGGCTGTTACCGATGGATATGATCGGCAGGACAAATTCGACGACAAGATGGGGTTCAAATATATCGTCAATAAGAATCGTATCAAGCAAGACGCGCTTGACAATCCCGAGTTGGAGGAAATCAATTACTTTGGATTCCCGGAAACTGCGCTCAAGTCGTATATAACAGATTACATCACGAACGCTACGGCGAACAATCAGCGCATGTTCATGTCGCACTTCACGAGCACAACCCATCACCCTTGGGCGACTCCAAACTGGTTCAACGCGAGCGAGTACATGGGAACAGCCCACGGGTTATTGCAAACGCACAAGGATCTCAACAGCTACCTCAACACAGTCCGATTCACCGATGCGTGGATTGGTCAGCTCATGCAGGTTCTCGACGAACAAGGCATTTCCAACGAGACTTTAGTCGTCTTTGTCGGTGATCACGGACAAGCGTTCAAAGAAGATGTCAGCAAGACGGGCACATATGGAAACCCACATATCAGCAATCACCGAGTCCCCATCACCTTCCGACATCCACAGCTACCTCGCGTGCAACATCAAGTCAATGCAACCTCTCTCAGCATCCTGCCTACTATTCTCGACCTCCTCGTGAGCACCGATTCACTAAATCCAAAGGACACGGCCGCAGCGGCAGATCTCGTTCAGGACTATGAGGGCCAGTCGCTCATACGACCGTTCAAAGTCACGCACAAGGGACGACGAGCATGGAATTACAGCCTCGTCAATCCAGGTGGTCGCATGCTGACGATTACATCATCCGATACCCCATGGAGGCTGGTCCTTCCCTTGGATAAGAAGACGGAGTACATTTTTTCGGATCTCGGCAGCGACCCAATGGAATTGGAACGTGTGCTGGAATGGTCCTTGAGCAGCTTGGCGTCTACAGTCCGTCGCAAACACAGCGAGGAAGCGGCAGACTGGCTGCGTGAAGCCGAGAAGGTGGGTCTCTGGTGGACATCGGAGCGCAAAAGACTTTGGAAATACAACCCATCATAAGCAGGCAGATTGTATTCCGGGTGTTTGCTGCTAGTGTCGCCTTTATCCTACTTTTTTCTTGGATATGTACATACTTTGGGTATTTCGGGGGACAGTGCTTGCATGGGGTTTAATACCTGATTTGGCATGGACTTCCTTGCGTATCTAGATTCCCACTTGATGTTGATCAAGTTTTGTTTTCTGGGCGTCTTTCTTTTCTCGGAAGCCTCTTCTCGGCGAACTGGCTGAGGTGTATTTGTACAAACAACAAGCATTTCTGCAGATTGTAGTAAAGCCGGGGTATTGAGCCAAACACCAGCCTCTATTGTATATTATATTAAGCAGTTTGGGGGCACAAGGTGGGTGTATATTTGACTGAAAAGCTAAGTTTCCCAATTTGTGGGAAAGTGGGAATACTATGTATAAAATGGGATGTCCGAAGGGACTTTAAGTAGTAAAGCTGAAGGATCCTGGTGCCGAGGATTCACGTGAGCACACTGACGGTCGCAATACATACATGGCGCCAAAGACAGCTACATGCGTAGGCAAAATTGAAGTTGTCTCTCCGTGCGGGCACCTACCTCTCGAGTGCCACCTAGTTACCCTTCCACTGCTCAGACTTCTTCCCTCCTTGCCTTCGGCGAGCCTCCGGGGGCCCTCCGGGGGCGCTGCCGCGGGCTGTCCTCGCTGCGCTCGCATCGTCACAAACTCTGTTACTATCAATCACATATCTCTCGCCAAAGACAATGGACTTCGCTCCGTTTACCAGCTCAATCAATTTTAATTACACTAAATATACACAACACATGAAACACACGTCTCCCGCACCAATCGTTACAGACGTTACAGAAATGTAACCATCGAGTCGAAGATCCTCCCATTACGGACAATATGGCTGTAGTGTACTATGCCACGAGTCGTCTAAGGTGCCATCCCAGATGAAGCCACCCACGGCTCAGAAAGTCAAACTAATCAACCTCATCTACATCCGCCGGTACATGATGAGCCTGGCGCCGTACGGCATCCAATCGACGGGGGTCCCTCTCTGGTGTGACCCTGCCACAAATGGACTGATGATCGAAAGGAGCATCGAACATGATTCCGTCCAGCGTCTTGACGCGCGAGACAGCCACATAAGACAGCCCAGGTGAGAATTCTTTGGCAGAGACGTCCACAACAGCGCGATCGAGTGTAACAATAAGTCGGTACCTAGACGAAAAAGATAAAAATGGGCAGCATGTTTCACGCGCGATCGATCCATAATTCGAATATGACTCGGTGTACGCAACACGAGAGGTTGCTGTAGCTCCAAGCGCAGCAACTACAAAAACAGAGACGAATCACGAAAAGCAAGATATATAAACCAGTCCAGCATCGTCTACATGATTACTTTTATTAATTAATCCTCTTATGTACTATTTTAGAAGTCCAAAATGAATGCGCGCTCCGTAAGACAGATGCAATTGCTATTTTATCTCATGTTCATTAGGCGTATACTCAAAAACGCACATCCAGGGCGTCATCAGTGATGCTAGAGTGACAGCACAGTCGTGAATTAATTACGCGCTCTTCGTTCCTGCATGCTGCGTCTGCTTCTTCTTGATCGGCCACTTCCATTCATAGCAGCCAGAATGCGCTCCGAGCCAAGCTCTCCGGCAACCATGACTGCGAACTGAGGATTGACGGTAAGGGGCGCTAGGATCGATGCATCCACGACGTGAATGTTCTGCGTGCCCATGACTTGAGTGTTTGTGTCGACACACTTGCCGATACGGCAGGAGCTAGACCAGTGGTTGACGGCGCCGACGGCATAGGCAGACGGGCTGGTGATGTATTTTCGGATCTCTTCTAGGGTGGAATCCCGTGGAATGTTGAGGGGAGTCAGGCCGTCCTTTGCAGGGGATGTGGGTGTCGAAGGGGGCAAATGCTGGAATATGTCGTGGATGAAGCCAGCGATGTCCTCGCCGTCCCGGGGGTTGCTGTAGAAGACATCCTCGCTGGGTAGGGCGGAGAACTTGCCATCCTCCGAGAGCACAACACGGCCGGAAGACAAGAGACCTGACGTTCCGTAGATGTTCAAGGTAACGGTGTTGTCGCCGGTGAAGTCTGAGTAGCCAGCCGAGTTCACGGTGCCTTGGACTCCGGAGCGTGTCCCGTCAGAGTGATTCATGTAAGTCCAGAATACGGAGGTCTGAGACGCGAAGCTGTAAGGGCCGGTTCGCGAATTGAGGTACATCTCTTTGTCTTGCTGCTCCGGTTTCGCGTACTGGTAAACATAAGATTTGATGTTGGGCGACGACAACTCGATGAAGGTGTTGGGGTTGTCGAAGAGGCCCTCGCCGACATGCGGTTGAACGATCCAGTTGGTCTCGTTGTACGGCGTGAAGGACTTAGCAGCCAGCTGGGAAAGGGCTTCCTGGGGACCAATACCGGAGTACATGAGCATCTTGGGCGACAGCAGGGCGCCCGCGCTGAGAACCACGCGACCCTTGCCAGCGGTAAGCTTCACGGACTTGGTCTCGCCGTTGGCCAGCTGCACCATCACGGCGGAGGCTACACCACCAGCCTGTTCAATGTACTTGACCGTGACGCCAAGCTGGAGCTGGAAGTTGTTGCGGGCCAGAGCACTCTGCAGGTACGTTCGGGTTGGCCCGCCGCGCTGTCCACCAATATAGTTGTAAACGGGACGTCCGAAAACGGCGTCCTTGTCGTCAATGGTGTCCAGGAACGACACATTGGAGTAGCCCGCGCCGTCGACGATCCACTTCTGCACATCCTCATAGCCGCTCTGCAGGAAGAACTGGCCGTCTTGTGAATAGTGTGTGATTGCGGGCTGTCGCTGCAGGAGCTTCTGCACAGAGCCTTGGACGTCGGAGCTGTGCCAGCCGGGGGGGTGGTAGTCGTCCCAGTCGGAAGCAGGAGGCTGGAAGTATAGACCTGCGTTGATGGCGCTGTTTCCACCGACTGTGCATGCTGCAAAGGTGGTTGATTGCTCGGAAGAGCAAAGAAGGCTGGATTTGCCGTTGAAGATGGTCGTGTCTATTCAGGGGTAGCCATAATGCGTCAGCACAAAATGTCGTTGGCCATACACATCTTACATCCCATGCGAATGTTGTACGTGCTTTACAAAAGGGACAGAGAGAATACTACTCACATAAACCAGGTACATCGACTCTGCTCAGATTCGTGCCACTCAACCAGTCAGGTCGTTCCTCTCCACCAACAACACCATAAGACTTTCCTCCTTGCTCCAGCAAAAGTGTCCGGTGTCCCGCCTCGCTCAATCGGTCTGCGACGATGATACCAGCAGTGCCAGCACCAACGACAATGGCATCCCAGGTTTGAGAAGCCCAGTCTGCCGTCGCCGCCGCTGCAACGGGGGCTGCTCCCACCGCCGCCACAACCCCAACAAGCCTTGTAAGAGCGGAATGCATGTTGTGCTGTTCTCGAAAGTAAAGACAAGACTGCTCAAATCAATTAACAATGAAGTCGAAGCTGACGATCGAAAAAGGATACCGCAACGGGAACAACATGCTGATGAAATGCCGTTTATAAAGCTGCGTTGTGTTTTTTTCGTTTGCTCTCGAGTCTCGCGTTTGCTCTCGCGTTTGCTTCCAGCCGAGCCGTCCGAGTCCATGTTTTTTTTTCACCGTTGCTTTTTTAGTTCGGTCTAGCCTACATGATCAATCTGCTATTCTTGGTAGCACGAAGCTGCCGACATCCGTTTTGCGCGGTAGAACACAAGAAGTTCTCGTATTTCATTTTCTTCAGCGCTAAGTGGGACAAAGCATGGGCATTGCGGACTCGATAGACCGGCAGATTTAGCGACCCGTCGATTCGGTTCATTATTGTATTGACCATCTTGGGACTACATACTGAGTTCGAATATTCCCTTCATGACCTGTTTGTTCCTTCTTGCCGGATTCCATTTGGAGTTCGAGTACGCTTTCTGAGTCTTGTTTGAAAGATGATTTAATCTCTGGCGTTGATTTACAGGGGCTGAGCTGCGGAAGATTTACGCTTATCTCTTTTTCTGTGGTGTAACGTATATTAGCCTTGCAATAATTCCAGGTTTAGCAACCACTATGTGTGTATGTATGTATGTCTCTCTGTCTATCGCTCTTACTATCAGTCAGTCCGGCATTAGATGCGGCTAACAAGGAATTTGAGATAGGTAACAAAGAACACGAGAATTTTTCCGCTAGAAAAGTCTACATGACGCAGACCTCTTGGATCACTCAGGCCATATTCATAGCCGGAAGCCTCATCCCGGCAACAGCGCCTCCAAAATAGGCTAGACAAAGGCAATCCATCCGATGGCCGAGCGCCGAAGTCCCGGCGCTTTGGCACCCACTTCGTCGTCGGGAACTTATTGCGCTGCTTGATCTTTGACGAAAGTCGGCGCCTGCAGGACTCGTGGAGCAGAATCGTCATCGTGGAGCAGCAAGACAATCCGTCAAGCATGGATGAGGCTTGGCGACATGTAGGGGAATGGGGCGTGGGAACATTGCAAGTTGCAACTTCGCAAGCGAGGCATGACGACTGAGTTGCCGGGAAACGTGACATCATCCATGTCATCAATTTTAGGGTTTTGTGCACGAAGGGTCCAGGACTCCAGCGTCTGCAGTCCGGACTCCGGGGGCCCTGGGCCCTTCGTTGCGTTATGTCTCCGCACAGTGGGGGGGAGGGGGTCGCAAAAACCAAGTGAAATCTCTCGTCCGCGTCAATTGGGTACATATGTAACTATGTATGTACCTACACACATGTTCTTTCGCGTGTGGTGGTCCAAAAGTGGTGAATCAATTCTTTCTGGCCCAGGTGCTGTTTGTGATGACACCGCCGGCACTGGGCTGAGGCTTAAATGTGCGTTAATCGTGAATGGCGGCGCCGTCCACAGCCAAGCTCTCGGTGGCTGTAGACGACCTCGAAGTTCGCACGAGGTCCAGAGTTGCCTTACCTCCTAACGAATTTGATCATGCCACAACTCATTTGACGATTTGACCGTCAAATTCTGCCATAAACATGCTTCTCCCGTCCTCAATGCACCCGCTCTCGTCTCCTTTGCCACTACAAACCAGCATGACCATCGTCACCCATCGCCGTCCATGCGTCTGACCCTCGTTTTCCTCGCCGGCCTCAGCGCCGCGCTTCGCTTCTCCGTCCCCCCCGTCGAGGGCACTGAATGGGTCGAAAGCCGGCCCTTTCCCCTGTTCTCCCACGAGCAATGCACCGGCGGCAAAATCGACGGCAATCACTTCTACATCCCCAAGAGTCCCAACCTAGATCGCAGCGGGCCCGGCTGCAACAACGGCCACCTCCGCGCCCAGCGTCGCTACCACAACGACTACTCCTCCGGCGTGCACCAGTTTGGCGGCGCCTTCACCATCAACTCCGTCTCCGATACACGCATCGCCATCAGACAGATTGTCGACGAAGGCCGTCATCAACCTTACTTTACGCTGTGGGCTGGCAAATGGGGCAAGCTGTATGGGGTCGACGGATATCAGTTCTTCGCGAGACACATTGCCAATATTGGTAAAGCCGTCCGTCTCAACACGGTTCATGACGTCGAAAAGGGCCGTATCAGCTTGTATATTGACGGCAAAGAAATCTACCGGGACACGAGGGCGCCACGGGGCAGTTTCTATGACAAAATTGGCGCGTACGTCACGGACAAGAGCCCCGGGGAAATGAACATAACGTGGGACTATGTGCAGTTCTGGCACAAGTGAGGAGTACTCGGTACCTTCTTCTTCATGCTTGAAGACCTCGATGGCAGCGTTTGGCGTTCTTTGTGTTTGTAGACCTCGGAGACAGCAAGAAGGGTGAACACATATCGCGAACTTCGAAGACGCTGTCGTCTCAACCTGTCCTGACTGTTCACTTATTTACCAAATTATTGATGGAAAGAGGGAATGGGTGACCTTGGAACTTAGCGTTCTGAATAGCAAGCTACAACAACTAGATAATTTGACAGCCATCTACAAAATGTCTCTCAACCAACTCTTGACCTTTTTGCCCTGCTGCGTCTCGGTTCTGTCCCCTGCGTACACGTTATACACAGGCGCGACATGACCTTCTCGAGGCCCAACAAAGAACTCTACATTGGGAAGTGCAGCCTTTTGCGGCATTGTCAGCAAAGGTTCGACTATTAGAGCGGAAGAAGAGGAGCACGCATATTCGTATGAGGTGGAGTAAAAATGCAATCCCAGAAAACGATTCTCGTAACAGAGGGCGATCGATGGGGCACCAAGGGACGAGGGACAAAAAGAGTGAGGAAATAGGCCGCGATTTTTACCTGCAACTTCTCCGCGAAATCCTCAATCGCTGGCAGCATAATCTCGCTCCCACCCCCACAGATCAAAACCTGCGCCACTGGAAAGGCGCCCAGCCAGCTCGGAGGCGCGGCAGACGCGCTCGTATAGTAGTCCTTGGGTGCTCCGCCCAGAAACGCGCCGGCCCACGGCCCATCCACCTCCGGCGTAATCAAGTCACCGCCCGAGTAAATGCCCGCGAGCCTCGCGCTATGGTCCTCCCCGATGAGCGTCCACGGAGCAATGGCGACAACGCCGGCGAGAGGCTCGTTCACCTTCAGCGGCTCAATGGCTGGATGCGTATGCGCCAGATGCGACAACACCCCCATGGCCAGGTTGCCGCCGGCTGAGTCTCCTCCGAGGAGCACCTGCGCCGGCGCCCGGTCTGTGTGTTCGAGCACGTATCGCAGGGCCTCGACCGACTGCGTGAGTTGTGTCGGATATGCCGCGCCGGGGGCGAGGGAGTAGGTCGGGACGAAGATGGCGAGATCTTGGCCGTGGGAGCGAGCTGATGCGATCAACCCGTCGAGGAAGATGAAGTAGCCCATGTTGGCGGGCAAGCAATAACCACCACCTGTAGGCCATTACATCTGTCAGTCACCCGTCGATTATGCCGTCTCTTGTGGAGGATCAGATGGAAGATTTGGGGGGTCGGGGATCAATCCGTGGGACAAGCACTTACCGTGATACCAGATGAGCACGTTTTTCGCATTCTTGTTCCCCAGCCAGTGCCCTTGAGCCCCGTGGCCCAAATCCACCGTCTCGGGCTTCATATTTGCTGACCGGGCATATTGTGTGTACACGACGCTCGTCAGAGGCAATATGAGTCTACACGCGGAAACGGCAAATCAGAGCTAATTCACCCACAAGTCGTTGCTTCGCAATTTCGTATTTTCCTCTGCTAATTACACCAAGGCCCAGGAATCGCTTACTGGAACTGAAGAGGCGTGAGACGCGTCGTGGCTTTCCGCAACAGCGCATACGCAATGTACAGGCGGATACTGGGAGGATCCCTTGGACTGCGGAGAAAGGCCGTCAGCGCGGAGAGGATGGCCACACCCACGATGCTTGCCACCGCGGGAATCAGGTCCAGCTTTTCTAGAAGGGATACTTGACTTGTCGCCTTTTTCTGCATCGTGATGGCCGTGGCAGCGCAGTATCGAGTCCGAGATGACAGTCCCACGATGGCGGTTAAGTCAATTGGGCCCAATGCTTGACGAAGGACGCGATTTCTTCTTTTTGTTGTTTGTATCTTCCCTGGCTATGTTCTCCATCTCGCCCTGACTGCCTTCTGCCATGCTATTTTCTAGCGTCTGATCGCACACTACTCGACGCTTGCGACAATAGGCCAGGCCGCGGCCGAGAAACGAAGAAGCAAAAAGTTAGTGAGTTGATGAGGAGGCGCGCACAATCTGCACGTCCCTCGGATGCTTAGCGAGTCAGCGCCATCGTTCTTGCGGGGACCAATCGCAACTGCGGAAGAACCTCGGTGGTCTCGTTCTTCGTGCGTTTGGGCGCAAACCAGACAGGCGCGTCTAGTGAATAGTTTGGGGTGCGTTTATCGGGCACCAGCTCTGGCGTAAATGGCACCAAAAATGTGGCTGGGCTCCGGTGGTCACCGACATCGCCCGGTCCACCCAAATTGGCGGTGAG
>SRPP01000471.1:0-19083 GCA_018360055.1 Claviceps monticola
GCGAGCACACGTGGTGGAAGGCGCTGACGCCTGAAACCACACCGAAAACAACTGCCGTTGGCAACTGAGATGTAGGATATTCTTTGGGGAAACTGGCTTGTATGTAGAAGAACCCGGGATTAGCCCTGCACGCCCTATTATGCCCAAAACTGGGACGCAGGGGCGTAAAATACTCAACAACAACAACAACAAAGCCGTCCGACGCCAATTTTTAACAGATTAACATTCCGTAAAAAGGCTCAGGCTTACTCTTTGATACCGCTTCGTGCCCTTTACGTGATTTTTTCGCATTTTCATGCACGGGTGAATGCTCTGTTGAGGGCGGCGCTGGACAGATCCAGATCTGGACTTGGCATCCGGGAAGTCGAAATCGCACACTGAACTATGTGGTAAGAACGATAACATGTTTCCCAATCAATGGAATTGGCTTAGTCTAGTGTCGAAGACAATTCGAGTCAAATATGAACAAGAATACACAAAACACGCCCGTTATAGCTGCATACATTGTCTCGATCTTCACTAAAGCAATCAGGGTCTTCTCATCGTCCTCCCGGGAGACCCCAACTCAAAGAGAGGCGGTGTACCATGCGCCGTTGTCTGTGAAATTATTAAGAAATATTTCCAAAATACAATCGTGATAAAAATAGTGTTTACGCACTAGGTATGCCGAGTGCGTTCACATAGCTCATAAAGTCGTGATACCTACATTGCCTCAAGAAGCCAGGGGTAGGTGTGTAAGTGAAGTTTTTGCGTGCGATGGTCAAGAATGAGAGGAAGTACCTTTGAAGTACAGTTACAAATGATTTTGTTGATGAAATGCTTCCATTTCCGAATCGGGTTAGCGTTGAGGCAGTTGGCAAAATCTTTGAGGTGTATGTATTTCCATACTCATTGTGGGACGATTTCCGAACTTCCGATCTCCGATTTCGCGTTGGGCGTTTGACGTGGATTTTGGGCACATACCTACATACATACCCTAGGTAATATGTACATACATACTCCGTACATGCCATGTATGTATGCACTTCGATTTTCAATTTCAACTTCAGTGTGTACAATCAGCCACTTTCTTGAAGTTTCACCCTGTCGACCGAGCCAGGAACGGGAGATGCAGTGTCACCCATATAAAGGATGTCATTATGCAGCAAAGAGACAACACGCCTTGGGATGAGTGGAGAAGTTGCCGAGAATACCGCGTTTTTCCTCAGCCCCGAGGAAGACTCGCCTCGCTTCGCGGTATGCACCTATGTACCTAATGTACTTTGTCCGGCTGCAGGCCGCAGAGCCACACACCACCACTACAGTCTACGAATCATGATTGGCCGAGGCCCTATGCTTCTTTGGCGAAATCCCCTGCAGGCAGCAGCAGCACGAGCCGCGGCGATGCATCCGCTTCCGACCCCGTGTTGGCAACGGCATGCCAAGCCAAGGTCTCATCAATTGGCAGCTAACACATCAGCTGAGAGCAACGCATACGGAGTAATGTAGCAATCTGAATTGGCATGTTACATCTATACGTATGTCGTCTCTGTCTGGCAATACATTATCAGCTCATTTGTTTTCGGAGATGCGATTTTATCCTCCCACGGGCCACGGGCCGGCTAGCTAAGGTGTGGAGCAACAAGACAGGATCAACCTCGCGAAAGAGGCAAAAGAAGGACCTTTATGGACTGTCATTTCATTGATTGTAGAAGCAGAACAGAGCCGTTGTAATTCACGTGGTGTCGGGAGGCAGCTACTCGCCATTACTGCTCCATTGACGGCTGATGTGTTGATATCTTTGGCTGTGCTTCATTCGTTCTTCCTTTGCATAGTACTTGGTCCAACTGGTATTGCCTTTCTTCTCCATGAAATACCAATCAAACCACGATTCGTTCCCACCTCTCGAAAAAAAAAATCCATTTGGCGGCGCAATGGGGCTTAAATCTAACTCTCATAGATCATATGGCTGACGTTTCAGTCATGACTCCCCTTCTCTTCACTCTCATCTTTCCGGTAGCTCATATAGATTCGTCAACCGATGGCTTTACAAGATGAGGGGAAACACTGCGTATAATCCATTCACAGCATGCCTTTGCGGACTTCATCCTTGCGCTCCTCCCACAATGTCTTGCCTGTGCAAGAGCACACCGTCTTGTCATTATCCCAAGCGCCAGCGCTTCGGGCAACGACTCCAGCTATGGTGTTGGCATCGTTGATTAGCGGACCTGTCATCTTGTCTTGCCGTGATAGGACCATAGCATGCCCGATCATCTCCCAGATTTGGAAAGGGCAGTCGACAAAGATACTCCCTCGGCCGTCTTCGCCAACATCTACCGTGCCTAGGATGCCCTTGGCGTCTGTCTTCCCTCCGGACCATACGGCTCCTGTTGACTCAGCGCCGTCCTTGAGATCCCCATATTCGCGAATGGTGGCATAATATTTTCCGGGAACAAGTCCACGAACGGTTAAATCCACAAGACACCTCCCCGAGTTCACCTGCACAATTCGTGCTAGACCTCGAACCTTTCGGTCTTCGTGATCATCGGGCATTTCAGCTCCATCCGCGAAAGACTCAAGAATACTCACTGCGGCATCTTGTTTTCGATCACGAGTCAGTAAACATCTCACTCACTGGAACTATGCCAAGACTTCGCTGTAAATTTGCAAGTTCGTGGACTCATACGTACTGTCAGATGCGCCAGATCCTCGCAAGATGGCATCCCTGCCTGTCGATTGGATAGCCTCAACGATGGCTGATGGTGCAGCTAAATGATAGCACGCTTTCTCAGTAAAGAAGCACGCGGTGTGGTTTGGACAAATGGTCCCTCCGTTGGTTCAATGACTTACCGGACCCTTCGACCGAAATTAACTGATCAGTCAGGTTTCCTTGCACTTTCGTGATGCCGCCAAGCGTGTAGAGAGAATCCGAGACAGCCTTGATGCATCCATCACAAGACAGTGGAACGGCAAACACGCACTATGGTGACACGTGTATCATCAGAATTGGGCGTCAAGTGCACGTATAAGCCGAGGGCCGATGTTCAACGAAATAGACTGGTTTAATGAGAAATATGCAAGTGACAGTGGAGGATGAGGCAAAGCCCACCCCATCCACAGTATAGCGTTCATCCCGTGTATGTTCTTGTCTGCAAAGAGGGAAAGGGGATTTTCTCTCACCTGAAAAGAACCATCAGCAGTCATAATTTTATCCTGCACAGAGGCATTCGAGCCGAAAGGACGTCTGTTTAATTGACACAGAAAGCTGCGCCGGTAAATCGGGGATGCTGATGTATTCTTGCTACCAGAGACATTTTATGTCAATCGCCTGAAACGATTGCCTTGACCTGTTGCCACACTTGGCGCCAACGTGTGAAAGTCCGGGGGCAACGGCAACATCAGGTGACCACTGACGCGCAATGGAAGACGATTTTCTGCTGAGTCAGCCAGTACCTGCGTGAAACTTTCCCTCGCTCATGAAAGGACCAACCATATCTGAAGAACGGCGACATCATATCGCATCATCGCTGAAGGCCCGGGACAGATTTTGCGCCGCCAATTGCTTGTAGCGACCCAATCGAATAGAGTGGGGTGTTCTGTTCATCTATTCAGGTCGTCCAGCATGTCTCAGACTGTCGGACTGGTACGTTGAAACTTTCCCGCGAGAGCTTCTGGCATTAAACAGCCGCCGACTTTTGAAAAAGCCCGTCGTCTCCTAACCCAGTCTCTTTCAGACTCGCCTCGCATACTCGCGCGTATGGCACCACGTCTCAGCATCAGCTCTTCACCCGACACTCGCCACCAAACCCAATGCCACTCCGCCCTCTCTCGGCCGACTGGCCTCGCGAATCGCCGTCATCCTGATGGGCAAGAATAAGCCCATCTTCGATCCCTCCACCGACTGCGGGGACTACGTCGTCGTTACCAACTGCGCTGCTCTGTACACGACGGGGAAAAAACTATGGCGTAAGAAATACTATCGACACAACACGCGGCCAGGAAGTCTGAAGACGGTGACGATGGATGTACTCATGGAGAAGCATGGTGGTAGCGAGGTCCTGCGCAAGGCCGTAAGCGGCATGCTACCCAAGAATAGACTGCGTGACAAGAGACTTGCGCGGTTGAAGGCATTTGAAGGTGACGCTCATCCGTACAAGCAGAATCTGGTGCGGTTCGGCGGCGTGGTCGTGGGTAGTGAAGGGTGGGAGAAGGCTGTAGAAAACATTCGAGAGAATGATAAGCAGCGGTTATGAAATGCTGAAAACGAAAATAGACTACCATGAGCTGTGAACTACTTGTACTTTTTAGGGGGCTTTCTTTTTTTCTCTTTTTTTTTTCTGGCGCACCAAGGCCAGCCTGCGACGGGCAGCACGTTGCCTTTTACATATGGCAACAATATCATCAATTTCACAATGTACAAAACATACTTATCTTGGCTTAATTGGTTACGCCACAGTGATGGCCTAGCTATGTTTTCACCACAAAGTTTCGCTCGGGGAGAGTACACAAGTAAGCGTCAAATTTCCGTTCTATCTACCAGCCCCCTCGGGCATGTGAGTTGAGCTTATGTCTATGTGCATAACGCACGATGAGCTATATCACCTCTTCATCCATCCTCATCGCACATACGCACAGTCCTACGTAAGTGCAGCGGAATGCTATGTATACGTCTATGTCTGTACACCTTTAGGCCATGACAGGAACCGCAAGCACTGTGTGGCTGCACTACGCTCTGCAGGTTTTCCCCGAAAAACTTACATGAATCACGAGTCAACCTTGTGGCGAGAAACCTCGCATTTGATAAGGCCATTCGGGGAAGTTTGAGGGACGTACACCTCGGCATCAGCGCCAAGATTCTTGAGGCCCTTGTGCCAGCTCAAATCTACGTGGTGGTTTGCAATCAAGGATTGTCAATACGAGAGATAGGGATTGTAATCATATCTCTAGGGGGGAAGATGGACACACAAGAAGCAGAAGAAGAAAAAGAGCGTACCAAGTTCGAAGTTGTGCTTATTTGGTAGTGAATAGGCAACACTCTCTGTATCAGGGACAGCCTCGAGAATCTGCTCGCTCATCTTGTACATCGTGTTTTGAACACTAGCACTGTCGTCTTGGGCAAAGAGCTTAAGCGTGATTTCTCGAGCAGCTTCCCAGGCCTTGTCGAATTTGGGCGCGTCGTGCTCGACAGCCTCGAGGTCGGCCAAGGTGCTCCACTTCCAGCTTGCGTCTACGTCGGTGGCCAAGATGCGATCCCAGGTCTCGGGCAGGGTGGTGTACTCGTCGCGAATGAAGCCGTGGAAGGCGGAGCCGGTTGTCTTGAGCACGGAGAGTCCCGCGATGGTGCTGGTGATGTCAATGCCGTGCTGGCGGCTGACACGGACCTGGACGTTGCGCGTCTCGCCGGCATCCTTAATGAAGCTGTGGGGATGAGGCTTCCCGTCGACATCCATCCGGTTCCATCTGTGGGTGACGATGTTGATGTTGGCCACATGGATGTGGCTGTACTGCTGGATAAAGTGGTTTCCCAGGACAGAGGCAAACCGCTCCGGTGGATTGACGGGATGCTGCTTGGCGGTGATGAAGATGGTGTTCTTAATGGAGTCGGTGGCCACCACGACACTATTGTCGGCGTGGGTGTAGGAAGTCTCAATGCCACCTTCGAGGAGACAGCAAACGGTCATCTCGGTGACATTCTGAAGGCCGGTTGCCTCGTCACTGTTGACTTTGAGAAGACGGACATTGTCCTTTCCATAGCGGGCGGCGGACACATACGGCATGATTGGGCTTCGTCTCTGGGCTGTGTGTGTTCGAGAAAAGGGAGATGAACCAAACTTGGCAGCGTGATCGCGGGGGCTACATGAGTCTTATGTGCCCATTGGCACGTTTGAAGACGCGCAGCGACGGGGTGCCCATGAGGAATGATGCTGCCGGCCGGCTCGCTCCCCCAATGAGGCGGCCCAGGTACCGCGTGGCTTGCATATGATCCGATACCGCCGAATTCCCAGCTGCATTATCGGACGCTTGCGGTGCTTTGCCATTGTTGCGGCGGTTGCGATAAGCACCGTCAGCCTTCAGGGCCAGTGATGGGGTCCAGTCTCCGTGAATGAAATGCATTTCACAGGGTCACTGTGCGGCATCAGTTGCTTCCTAGTAGGTGTCAATAACCTGCGCCCGGGGATAGAAGCCATCATCATCCGGAGAAGGCCGCGTCCTGCGACTTTTTTGTGTGGGCTGGCTGTACGGTCCAGGCAGTGGCAGGCAGCTGGCAGCCCGCACACTTTTAGGTACTTTAGCGTCCGCATCGCCAGCCCGCCGCCTTTCAGTCGTCATTTCCGTGGACCTTGTCCGCGTATCGTAGGCCTCCTGTCTCCGGCACCTTCAACTACGTCCAGCCGCTCAGCTGCAGCAGCTTTCGTTCGTGTCACGGGAACTTCGCTTTCTGGCCTTGGCGATCCAACGTTGTGTTGCTGATATCGACAAGCGCCGGCAGGTCTGCGGCCGTGTGACGGTTGAACAGTCCTACGTACCAACGTCGAGACGCAATTTCTGGGCCAAATCTTGCTGCAATTCTGCGCCCACCCCTCTGCGACTCGTCTTACAATCATTCTGCCTGCTTTCGTGAATGATCGGCTCCTCAAAATCCAAGCTTCCCAACCGCGTTCGACGGCCGAGGCGCAGGCTCAAGCCCGTTTGCTGAGCATTCGAGACACCCGGCCGGCTTGCTTGCTCCAATGCGCCAGAGTCAATCGGCGGGCAAAGGCCAGACACGACTGCAACCTCAGCATTGCCTGCGATCCTGCAACTCAACCATTCTGACCCAATCGCAGAACTCGAATGCAAAGTTATAACATTAGGGCGCGGCCCAAGTTGCCAGGAAGGTCACTCGTCCTCACCTAGGTACTGCCTCGACGTCCCCGTCGGGCCGTTCAACGATGCCTAGCCAACCACCGTCCCAACACAATGTACAGCATTCATATCACCCAAATGCCTCTCAAAGCGGTCGGACCAGCTTGGATCGCGATGGAGGCGGACTTCAGCCTTCGAATGCCACTTCGAATCGACTTGCCGCGGCGGCTTCGGTGGTTTCATTTGCCCCCCGGGGCAGTAGTCTGAATCCCACGATTGGCCCTGGAAGCTTCAGCTCCGAGCTCCGCAGTCAAATGTTGTCAAGCCGCGCAGGAAGCAAGATAGACGTGGGATCAACGTACACGGGGGGCATCACGGATAAAGTGGACCAAGGCGGTGCGGCTCCAGCCACGCAACAGACGTTGTATGGTCTGAGGGAAAAACTGAACCGAGAAATGAAAATCAAGGAAGGAAGTGAGAATATGCTCGAAGCGCTGAACATAAAAAAGGCAAAGCAGACCAAGGAACAACGCCAGAGAGTTGAGGCCGAACTGAGCGCCAGTAACACTAGGATAAAAGAGTTGCGGCAGAGGATATCAGATACGCAACGAACGAAACCAGCCCCTATAACCACGCCTACCAGAACCCGGACGCAGGACACAGTGCCGCATGCGACTATAACTGGCCTACGCTCTCCTCCGAGCATAACAAGGTCTATTACTGGATCAGAGGATGCCGACGAGAATGCTGAAAGCCCAACGTTTGCACTCGCAGAATTGCTCCAGGCGCTTGAAGTGGAGGGCATGACCCCAGAGTACTATGTTAGCAGAGCAAATCAGCTCGTCGAGCTTTTCAAACGCCATCCTGCGCTCAAGTACGATTTGGTGTGGGCCATTTTTGGACTTCGAATGCAGATGATGTTGCTCAGCGAGAGCCGAGAAGTTGTAGCAGCCGGCTATCGCGTGGCTCGCTATGCCATTTCAGACGCCCCATCCATCAAGAGAATTCGAAGTTTCAATACCGATTTCTTGGTCATTCGATCTCTGAACAATTATCGCAAGGCTGATGTCGAGAGAGAACAAGCTCTCAAGTTTGTACGCGCATTTCTCGATGTGAAAGACGGTATCAAGGAAGTGTCTCGAGCTGTCGTGCGAACTGTTGTGGCAGTGGCAGAGCAAGGGGAAGACAGGAGGCCAGGTATACAACCGACCGATCAATGTCTCGATCGACTCCGTCCTATTTGTGTGGAAACACTCGCCGAGATACTCGTTCGGGACCCGCCACTGTTGATAGCATCTGGAGGTCTCGGCACGCTTTCCGAGGCGCTAGCGGAAGGAACCTACAAGTCTCCAGAGAGTTTGACCTCGGCCTTTTTGTACCTTCTGGATGCGCCGCAAAGACGCAAATACATCCTCCCAGGCTATGGATTGGACAGTGTCTTCACGGCATTTACCGACCAGTTAGCTGATGCAGCGGAAGGCATGCTGAAACAAAATTCACGCGCTATTTCAGTGGCTATGAGATCGTGGTCCGGATTGATGACTCTAAGCATGTATAATTTTCGGCCAATTCGCTCTCTCATCGCAACTATACTTTTCCCTAACCCTTCGATCCGAGAGACGGTCCTCGATTTGCTCTTTTCGTTGCTTCGCATCAAACCCCCGGCATGGGCGACATCCTTCTTAGCTGGACGACGTCTGACCACCTATGGCCGCGTGGCGAATATGAATTCCGCTGCGACGCGAGATCGAAGTGCAGCTTTTGACATGGAGGAAGACTCTGGTGAACAAAGCTTCCTCGACCACTACACTGCTCTGCTTCTCGCCGTCTTGATCAAGGCCGAGCTTCTGGCGAGTTTGCTGCAAATAGCGCAAAGTGAAGAAGATGCCATGCTGAAACGCAAATCCACGCTACTAATAGGGGAAGTTCTGAAGCTGGCAAGCCGGCTGCTACCGCCTTCTTGGAGCGCTGGGTTGCAGCTACTACCCGAGCTCTTCTCTGCGGCTGCCGAAGTCAGTAACGCAGACCACTTTAATGCCTCTAGCATCGTCTATCAGATCAGCAGCGTCAGCCGCACTCTTTATCGGAGTGCGCCATCAGAGTCCTTGGCTGGGGCCCTGCCTTCCAGCGACAGCATGCGCAATTCGGGACGACTCGACGATCACCCAAGGTTGAGCAACGCTGGAGTCTCTTTCGACGACGCCACCTTCAGACAGCTGCTCATCGATTCCGGTGTGCTCAATAGTTCCAATTTCGCCAAGTGGAATTGGGAAATCATTATCAAAGTTATTGACGGACCTTTACAAACCGGCAAACGCTTGGATGAGGCGATTAAAGCATCTAAATTCATGAAACGTCTGATGAGCTTCTATCGGCCCTTTAAATACAAGTTTGCCGAGGTAAAAAACACCAAGAATACACAGAAGTATGTCAAAGCTGGGTGTGCTTTGATGCATTCATTGCTGCAATCCCCCGAAGGCATCAAATTTTTGGCGGATAGCAAGTTGCTTAGGCAAATTGCCGAGTGTCTTGCTCAGTGCGACCCGGTAAGTAGCTTCGCAGCAAGAAACTAATGACAAGAATGATTTCTATCATGATCTCACTTATCCTCATCTGGGACCTCTTCCGAGCAGCAGAACTGATACTGATTGATACACGCACATAACATAGACAAGTGGCCTCACTGCTCAATATCCCATGCTCTCCAATGATCGGCTGACAGACACGCTTTGCGGCGGGTACTTTCCGATGCTGGGCGTTCTAAGTAGCGAGCCGAAAGGGTTGCTCTTGCTGGAACGATGGCGAATGTTCAACATGATGTACCACATAGCGGATTTCCAGCAGCGACCCGACCTCATCAAGCTTCTTCTCTCCAATTTCGACTACGGCCTGCATGGCCATCCTCGAGTCTTGCTCTCCAAATCGCTGACCGCGGGCACCAAAGACATCCGAATTCATGCTACCAACGCGCTTCGAAAATGCACCATGGGCCCTGTCGCGGCCATGGGTGGCGATGGCGAATTGAGCAACTCGAAGTGGGCGATTCGACTTTTGGTCACTCAACTGTATGACCCAGAGATTGAAGTTTGTTCGACGGCCATAAAAATCTTGGAAAGCGCCTGCAACAAGAAGGTGTATCTAGAGTACATTGTCGAGTGCCGCCCCGCCCTGGATCATCTGGGTGAAATCGGTGCTCCTCTCTTGCTGCGGTTTTTGTCGACTTCTATCGGGTACCACTATCTGGACGGCTTGGATTACATCAGCAACGAGATGGATGACTGGTTCCTCGGTCGGAACGATTCTTATGTTGGCGTCATAGAGGCGAGTCTCGCACGAGCATTTCTCTCGGATCCAGATGACAGCAGCCATCGCATAAGCTTGTTTGACGGTACGGATACGGAGGCCGAGTTCCACGACAGTCACGTCCCACCACATTTCTATCGAGAACTGACCAGGACTCGGGAGGGATGCAAACTTTTGAGCGACAAGGGTCATTTTGAAGAATTCGCCGCCACGATTCGCGAGCACGGCATGCAAAGCGAGGATCCAGAGCTCATCACCAAAGTCAAGGCATGTTTATGGGCTGTTGGAAATGTGGGATCGATGGAGCTTGGCGCTCCATTCCTGGAAGCTACCGATATCGTCGGCGACATTGTCCACATTGCCGAGACGCATGAAGTCATGAGTCTTCGTGGCACCGCCTTTTTCGTTCTGGGCCTGATATCTCGCTCCACACATGGTTTGGAGATGCTCTCAGAGCATGGCTGGGATGCCAACACGACGCCAATGGGCACCTCTCTGGGATTGTGCATACCAAACGATCTCAGCAAACTGTTTTCGCTCAGCCCCTGGAAGCACGTCAATGCTTCTTCGATTACGGTTCCAGAAACACAACGCACCATACAAGAGCAGCCAGCGATCCAAAGAGCCAGGCCTCCCATGGAATCATCCGAGGTGCCTCACACGCTGAACAATGAAGATGAGCTCAACGAACGCACAATGCAGCTTATCGTCGATCTCGGCAATGTGGTCCTATACAAGAGAACGTTGATGGAACTACAACAGATCAAGCAACGGAAGCCATCTGCCTTTCGAAGCACAGATTTTTTCAAAAAGGTCATGGGCTTGATGGAATGGAACCACTACAGACTCGGCATCCGTCGGCTCGTGATTGACTTGTTCGAGAAGAACGTGATGCGCCAAATCGTGTTTGGCGATGACGATGACAGCGACAGCAGTGAGAGTGATGGGAGTTGCGCAAGCAGCGAGGTGCATAGTCTCATGGCAGCCGAAGATGGTGGAGAGGATAGTTCTGGGGATGAAAGGACAGAAAGACAGAGGAGTGTCAGCGAGCCGGTCGAGATGCGGTCTGATCTGATACCGCCACCATTACGGGTGCAAAGATAATTTGAGGGGGCATTTTAGACCTGAAGATGCTTTTGTGTCTGGAGAGAGCGATTCTATAGCGATGGCTCGGCAGCATGGCTCTGGGCGCAGCAGTTTGAGGGATGGCATAATCTTGGCACGAGCCATGTGCTTTTACCTCTTTCCAGTTCATTTCATGTACTTTTCTTCAACTTTCACAGGCAATACAGCCACGGCTTCTTGCGACCTTGGCCTAGGAGTTTCCATTGTTGAGGTATTCTCTTCGTCTGGTGTCTAAGGGTACGACTATTTCGTGAAGCAGATCATGGCGCTATAATCATGGGCACATGGCGAGGGGATGGCGGGGACTCGGGATACACAATGGCACATTTAGAAGCATACAAGTAGCGTCCAGACGATGAGGAAGAGGATTTGAAGAAGTCAACTCGCTCAATGCATGCTATAGACCAGCTAGATGGGGGGCTTACTAGTCGTAGCCTCATAGGACAATTTGCAGAGTTCTTTTCCACAAATGCAAGTTCTCATTCGAGTGGTTGGAAAGATTGAAATGAGTGAAGTCACCCGCCCCACCCAATTTTGTGTTCCCCGGGAACTCCCGCCGCCCGTCTCAGCGCGGGCGGGAGAGACTTGCTCATGATGCTTTGCACTTCGTATCGTAGCCCATGTGTGCGATGACGGACAAGTTCTAGTCACTCACATCATCTTTTTACTATCCACCCAGAATTTTTGAACGATACAGTTCACCGCAGTCATGGTTCGTGGCAGGGTGCTGGCCATTGCAGGGTCTGATAGCTCTGGCGGCGCGTAAGTTGGCTCTCAAAGCATCAAGAGGTTATACCATATATCATGTGTGAGGCGTGGTGGAGTTAACCAAGAAGGGCGTGTGATGATGTTGCTTGCTGATCGGCGTTTGTGGGAGGACTCTGGTGACTCCGTGTCTTGACTGATTCTGTTTTGCCTCCTTTTTGCGACCCTTTCCCGATTTTTTAGGCAAAACTGAAGAAATTGTTTTTCTCTTCTTGTTATCTCATCAGACTCATCTTCCTTGTCTCTGTATCTTCCTGTCTTCTTTCCGTCCATTCTTCAAGCAGTCTCACTCCAATATATAGGCTAACGTGACCACGGAACCTCTCGGATGCCTTGTCCAGAGGCTTGGAAGCTGATCAGAAAGTCCTCGCCGCATATGGCTGCTATGCCATGACAGCGACCACGGCCTTGACCGCACAGAACACAACAGGAGTCAGGGCCGTACACGTCGTTCCCTCTAGCTTCGTGGAGGAGCAGATAGAGGCCTGCTTCGAGGATGTGGGAGTCGATGTCGTCAAAACGGGTTCGTGCGGTCCCCCCTTTTCAGTCGTTGCAGGAGTCTGGGTTGATGAAGGTGCTATGTGCTAGCACTTGTGCCAGGCTACCAGCGCTTCTGAGCCAAGACGAGAGCGTGCGAACCTCTCTTGAACATGTAGGACTTGCTGAGAATTTGCGTCGCGCCCTTTTGTAGGCATGCTCGCCGCCGCGTCCACCATTGAGATGGTCGCAAGACAAGTCGTCAAGCATTCCGTGTCCTCGCTCGTCGTCGATCCTGTACGTTATCTCGACACATTCGATTGCTTGCGTGGTTGCTGCCGCCCAAACTCCTCTACATCTCGTTTTCTGTTTCTCTTTTTCTACCAAAAGATCTTTGGCCGCCCTTCCTTCACTAATACAATATCTGCTGGCTGAAGGTAATGGTTTCCACGTCGGGGGCTCAGCTGCTACCTCACGAAGCCATACATGAGCTTTCACGCCATCTACTGCCCCTGACGATGGTACTAACTCCCAACATCCCCGAAGCCAAGCTCATTCTCGCAGAAAACGGTGCTTCTCCCTCAGTATACGACAACCCACAAAGTGTGGCTGATGTGGAAAACATGGGCCGACAAATTCAGGCTCTGGGTCCGAAATGGGTACTTGTCAAGGGTGGCCATTTGCCTTTCCGAGCCGACATGACTGTCGCGCAGGAGGACGACGATAAGCACATCGTGGTAGATGTGCTGGTCGGACCGGATGGGCAGGTACTCCGTGTCGAAAGCCCCTATCAGGCAAGCAGCAGTACTCATGGCACGGGATGTTCACTGGCTTGTAAGTGACCGACCTATGTGAAAATAGCGTTCACGAGCTGGAATGGCATGCACCGGAAGTTGTTTGGCTAGACAACTAACATCCCACGGGGATTCTTTCTCCCTCTGTTTCCCTGCTCTTAGCGGCCATATCTGCCGGCATAGCTCAAGGTGCCAATATCCCCAGCGCAGTCCGTTCTGCATGTCGATACATTGAAGCTGGTATCCGAACGGCACCAAGTCTCGGTCGTGGGAATGGGCCACTCAACCATTTCCACTCGATACAAACTCTTCCTTTCTCACCGTAAGCACATTGCCGGTGCCCACTGGAGTATTGATTTATTCGGACTCAACGTTCTAACAATGCGAATCATCAGAGGCTACTTTGTTGAATATCTTCTCTGCCGTCCCGACGTCGAGCACGTATGGAGGCAATACACCCATCACCCCTTCGTCATGGCCCTCGGTGACGGAAGTCTGCCACTAGACTCTTTCAAGGGGTATATTATTCAGGATTACCTCTACTTGGTAAGTTTACACTAGTTTATCAAGGCGCTCCTCAAGAGTCAAAGGCGTAATCGCATACAGACGGCCCGCTGACTAGGCGGCTCGTTCTCTCTGCTGATAGGTACAATTTTCTCGCGCAAACGCTCTGGCGGCGTACAAAGCAAAGAATGTCGAAGAGATCACGAGGGTAAATATGATTCCAAAAGCATACCACGAGCGGGAAGAGTTAAGACCTTTCTTTGGTGCCGGTATAAGTACTGATGTCATTGTTACCTGTATGGTGTCTGGGATAGTCCAACATGATAGTAGGACACGTCATGCGTGAGATGCAGCTTCACGTCAACTACTGCCAGACTTTTGGCATATCCGAGGCCGCGATTCGAGCTACAGAAGAGAAACAAGGTGTGTTGTATCCCACCCCCTTTGTCATAAGTCTCAATTTGTTGCTATTTGCCCTTCTTTATATCTTGTATCGATTCCCATCACTTCATGTAGTTTTCTCTGCAACCCCTTCATCTTGGGGTCTTCTGTCTTGTCTGGTTGTACCAAACGACACGGGTGGCTGAAACTGTTTCTCCCGCCTTCTTCGCGACACAGCATGCACCGCATACACCCGCTACGTACTAGAAGTCGGTCAAAGCGAAGATTGGCTGGCACTGCAAATGGCCCTCGCCCCGTGCCTACTCGGCTATGGCGCCGTCGCCAAGATGCTCCATACCCACGAGTCGACTCGTCGCGGCGCGGAGAACGTCTACTGGCCGTGGATACAGAACTACGTCGCCGACGACTACGTCCAAGCTGTCAGGCTAGGCTCAGGTAACTATCCCCGGTATCCAGCCCTGGAATCTGGCGCCTTTCAAATGTTGTACCTCTTGTGAAAGTGAACAGTCGTCCAGAACAAAATGAGAGGAATAGACGAAAAGAAAGGCACAAATCAGCATGTTGCATTTTCGCCAAAAAAGAACATGCAGCTAATCAAACGCCCCGAAATTTGGGACTGGTATAAAACCGCAGAACTACTAGAAAAGCACATGCAACTCCAATCACCCACTCGCATTGAAGAACTAGTCAAAATCTTTATACACGCAACGAAGGTTTGTTTACTTCCTCTTACTCCCTCATATGTTTCCCATTTTCCGATCCCCCCTTTTTTCCTGTTTTTGGACATTCGTTCCAAAACTCTTTCCAAAGTGATGTTTTTCTTTCCTTTCCCCTTCAGTGGTATCATGTGGCTAACGCGCCAGGGGAAAGATGGAGATTGGATTCTGGGAGATGTTCCCTCACGCTATTTGACGGACCGCCGGGGGGGGGTGTTTGCTGAGTTGCGGATATTTTTACATAGCATCACAGCTCGGCAGGAGCGTCTTCGAAAGCATCCATGTGTATGTAGCATGCACTGCTAGTCTCCAGAGTATGTGGGGATACCCATATGGAAGATGGAACGAGCGGAATACATAGTAGAACGGGTCGGGATAATGGATGGTTGGGGCTGGGACTTAACTATAGATATTATGTGTGTGTGCTGTCAGGAAGTTTGCCTTATATTGTGGCCGGGCCTGTATGTGTTCCTTAAGTTACATGGCTAATCGAGATTGTACTCGTGGTAGCGGCTATAACGCCACCTATAGTAAAATGCGCTATTGCTGAAATAAACATTGACTCACACAAAAGCATTGAGATCCGCATTATCATTATTAAAAATACATAGGTACAATTGCCACTCATCGCGGTTATAGATAGTTACATGTCTCATCTCTAATTTCTCTTGTCGTCGTGAAATAATAATACGTATACACATTCATCTTATACTCATAGCACATATGTGGCCCGACAGCCACCACCTCGCATCTCAGACGAATCATGACACCCCCGTTCAGTGTCCGACACCACCCTCTAAAAAGCCTCTGCCCGCCGAAGCTGCTCTCCATTCGACATCATCTGCCTCAAATCCTGCTCAGACGGCATCTTGGGCACTTCGGCCGAGGGAACCTCTAAGGCTACATGGGGAGAGGACACGGACTGAAGGCGCTGCCTGGCACGCGTGACTTTACCAGACTGCTGTTTGACCCAGGACGAAACTGTGCGTAATCCGAGCGGCGCGTCCTCAGGTACATCGCTTTGAACCGTATCTCGTTGCGAACGCTCGCTGTGGAGATGGGCACTGTCGCGATGTGCCACGGGCAATGGTGCGTTGATGGTGGTCACGACCCCGGCAGAGGAATGGTGGGTGTTATTCGAGTGGTGTGTGCCATTCAAAATGTCATTAAGATCATGTTTCTCATAACTATTGTTGTTGTTGTTGTTGTTGCTCATGGACAGGCCGTCTCCGAAGCTGGACGAAAGGGACGACATGTCGCTGGCATGGGATCGTTTCTGTTGGTCCCCGCCTGCGCCAAGAGCACCGTTGTTGTGCTGAGCCTCATTGGATGAGAGCGTTTGCTCTGGCAACTGAACTTTGCTTGGGGCAATATAGCTTTTTCTGACGATTTCCGTATGGACCACAATGGCTGGTGCTTGATTCGATTTTTGTTGGGCGGCCATGAACGATGTCGACGCCACAGACGGGGCCATCGTCCCCTTGGAGGGACCTGCGTGTGATGAATGATCCAGGTTGGTCCATCCGGTTTCTCTGCTGCGGATATGTTCCCTGACAAAGGGGATTCGAGACAACGTCTTCGTTACCAAGCGCCTAGGCTTCGAGGTGGGTAACGAGTCTCTACTATGGGAAGACTGAGGCCGCATGCTTATATTTTGATTGCCTTGACGACGACGGCGCCTCGATGTTCGCCAGAAGAGCCAGCCTAAGAAACCGAGAATAATGAGTCCGACTATCATGACTGTTCAGTCCAGCTCTTCAAGATAGATCCACGACAGGAGATAGCTGGCCCGCAAGAGTACTTACCAGTCGATCCGACGGCTATGAGGGCCTTTTCTGTCTTATCATGCTGCCCATCAGCAGTTTGCTCGTGCTCGAGATGGTGATCTCCGGGAAATTCGCCGTATCCCGTGCCGGGAACAAAATTCGTCGGGGTAGGTGGGCGGGCAGCAGGCTCGCCTGGCCGCTCGGTAGGATCTGCGTTAGGCTCAACAGTAGATTGAACCTGTAGTACTCGTCCGGCATCTGTTGATGATAGAACGGAGTTGGGCACTGTAATGATGCCCGTGAGTGCAGGAAACGAGCTTCCGATTGCCGCTGGCGAGCCAATATCTTCTGCCGTGGATGGTGGTAGTGATCTCAGTTCCTCGTCTGCTATCTGGCTGTTCCAATTTGGAGTGTTACCGCGTGCGAGCTGGATAGGGTCTGCAATGTCCGCTTGCCAAGACTTCTATGCTTGTTGATTAGTATATCTTGACGTGATCACTCAAGCATTAGTTCCTGAACGAGGGGAAGGGAGGCGGATGTCTTATTCGCATAACGCGAGAATGGCGTCTTACTAGCTTCCACGGGAGTTTAGATATTTGCAAACTACCCGAATTGTCAGGGCTTAAAGTTGGCGATGCCGTCAGTGGCGGCGGTGGCGGCGGAGGCGGCCCTTTCTGCTCTTGACCTATTGGCTGAGCGGCCAAATGCCCTGCTAAAGTTGGCGGTGGAGTATGCGACAGCAGAAGTGAAGTTCCGATTGCTCGGCCTGGATTTCGTACTTGGACTGGTTTCCGCGTGAGCGTTCTTTTGTTGAACAGGTCTTCAATCTCTGTGTGCTCGCCATCTTCCAAATCGAGATGGTCGCCGAGATTGTCCCCAACAATCGGACAAGATGCGTCCCTGAACACTTCTCGTTCCGTAATCGGGGCAGGCTGTCGCTTGAACCCAAGACTTTGGCTCACAGCTGCACCGTCACTCCTTCTTTTCTTGTCCATGATGTATTCCCTGCTTCGTCGTCGTGAATTGAACGCTTTTCTGCCCAGTGCCTCGTCGCCTTCCTCAATTCGAGCCCACTTGGTGGATTCCCTGGTTAAGGTGATGGTGGTTGGTGAAGCATCCGCCGCGGCATTACCATCGCAGGATTCGGCGACGGGCACCATAGGTAGTCGAATGCTCGTCGTGGTTCTGAGATCAAAGCCAGTTGTCGTCCGACCACTCGCAGCTTAGTGAATATAATCTTGAACTTTACTGGTCCATGGCTCGCCTTGAAAAGCGGAAACGAGTGTTTGATGAGAAAACGATGGCTTCGTGAAGTCGTCGAGAAGAGGCATCGACAACGGGAACAGGTCGAAGTCAATCGCAAGACCAGCTGTCTCGTGGTTCTCAAAGTCACAAAAGAAATGGACAGCCCTGATGTGAATTGTAACGAAGGCAGGGAACCAGCTGACAAAGAAGGAGGCGGCGGGGACATGGAGAGGCTTATGAAAACGCCAGACCGGCATCCAGCGGCATGTCACTACTCGGTATGATTAAGACAGGGTCCAGGACACTGGGGCATTCCCGATCCCTCGTTCGCGACTATGTGGACCGGCGCGCACTCAGGAAGAGGTTTGTGGACGCTTGGATCAGTCGCGAAGCTAACGTCGCGAGGATTCATGCCCCGGCGGTCCTACACCTGAAATAGATGGCAGTAGGCATAGTTCATGGTCAAGCTGCTGAGTTTGATGCATGAGAGTTCAGCGCTGAGAAAGATGGACAAGAAAAGAGTGAGCCACCGCAGTTCCCTCAGTCCTGATGTCCGCGCATCACCGTGTGCATGTGCTGCGTCGAAAGCTGTCGACGACCATCAAGTTCACCAACTCATCCGGTGAGTCAGTGTCACGAGTCGTCGTGTCTCGTGTGAAAGGGGCGATTATGCGTCGCTGGCGTAGTCGCAGATGTCTAACCCGGCCCAGCCCCTGTTTCAGGGCGTAGAGGGCCGCTTCTTGATGTGTGGGCAGCCAGCACCAAGGAAGGATGAAAGGATGGATGGATGAATGCGCAAGTCGGTGGATGAAGAAGACTTGATGAAGAATTCTGCCTGTCCATACACACTTGTTCTCCTACCGCCACGATGCTGGAGTTTGCACATGTCGCGGTTGGCGAAAGGCCACTGAGCCGGCTCAGGCATGGACTCATGGGGAGTCATGGCCACACAATTCAGGCACGCCACAAGGCCTTGTCCTTTATTAGGCAAAACTGAAGAAATTGTGTGGCGACGCGTAGCGGAGGCGCACATTTCGTGTTTGCCTCTTTATGCTCCTTCTTTGTCAGTTGCTTATGAGGGTATGGTGTGGAGTTTTTCCAGCTTTCTGGACCCATCATTGGTCAGACCCTTATCGTCTGTTATCGGTCGCTATCATTGGT
>SRPP01000472.1:0-19082 GCA_018360055.1 Claviceps monticola
TGATCTTGTCAGGCCCAAGGTGTGCGAATCGTCGATGATACTTCAAGTATCTCTGTACATCCTTGTCCTTTGCTGCTTCTGCGTCACTTTCGTCGTCTGTGACGTCTCCATTTGCCGGCATAGCGCGAATGGAATGGTCGTCACTTTTGTTTCCCATGATCTTACCATCAAACTCTTTGGAAATGTGCTTTACGAAGTAAAGTCCCTGCTGTTGTTCGGCAGTCAAGACGGGTTTTCTCCCATTGGAAATAGAAATGATCTTGTTGTCAAAGGTTCCTCTATAGCCACCTTTGCACAGTTTCTTTGCAGAGATCAAATGAACACCTAATTTAGGAACGAAGAGTACATTTTTCAACAAACACGAGCTTCCGTCCACCGCATTAACCAATGCTGTTCCTTTGTGCGTAGAATACAGCATTCCTCCTCCCGCTTGGATCGATACCTTCTTCGTTGGCGTCAGGTTTCTAAACAAGTGGAGTTGGTCAGTCATGGGTGAACTAGCTCCAGTGTCAAGCGCCCAGGTTTCGGGTGTACTCTTACGTATATTCTCCTTGGAGAGCAGCACCCTCTCTGTCCTGTCGCTGCCGTCGTCGCTGTCGTCGTCGCTGTCGGAGTTCTCCGAGGTTGACTCCGTATCAGTGGAATCGGATTCGCACGCCGCTGAGTGTCCGTGCTTCCTGCGACGGGACGAGGACTTCGTGTCCTTCTTGTATCGGCGGGACCTGCTCGCCTTGTTCTTTGGCTTGCCTTGATAGAGCTTGCCCTCTATGGCCATTCGCAAGTTCCTGGCGTGTTCCCTCGAGGCGTCCTGAAACGGGCAATCCGCGATCAAGTGCTTCGTTGATTGACAGAGGTAGCACTTGTTCGACCCACTTTCATCAGAACTGTTGCTATTCCTTCTGGTGTGGTGGTTCGGGTGTCGGTATGGCCCGGTCTGTCGTCATGCAGCATTGGCACGTTCCTTGCTGCCGTTGAAGACCAACAACTGGGCTTCTTTTTCTTCGAGAATCCTGAGTTTCTCGGAGATCGACAGAGATTGGTTTGTCAGGAACATATCGATCACTGACGCGTACCGCCCTTGTTTCTGAAGGACGGTGGTGAGGAGGATGAAGAGCGCGGGGTCGGGGTATGCGTTCTCCATCTCCGGGTTCGCTGTGACGATCTGACGGCGAATCTCTTTGAGCTTGGTCCAAGCTCCATCGATTCCCGCTTCCTGATCGTATGCGAAGCTATGGAGGCTCGCCATGTACTGATTTGCGTACGATGCGCTGGTCTTCGCGTATCGTTTCTGTAGCTGAGCCCAAACAGCAGCAGCAGTTTCATATACATCGATGATAACTGCGTCGTCTGAGCTAAGCCCGTCAAGCATGATGCTAAGACACTTAGCATTCGCTTGGTTCCACTCCTTCGCCTTCTCGATGTTCCAGGATTCTCCCAGTCTTTCGAATCGACTGGCTAGATCGTCCATTTCTGTAACATTCGATGCGGCAGAAGTCGATGTAGCGCCGGTCGATGCCGCGGCGGTCGTTGCTGTAGGGGTGGCGTTGACGGCGCCACCTTCTCGCTCTATCCAAGCATACTCGCGCTTGGTGAAGTCGAGGGCGATGGCTACGTCCTTGCTGTTGATAGCAATCTTGACACGGCGGTACATCGACTTCTGCCGCATCGACTTCTGCCGCATCGACTTCTGCCGCATCGACTTCTGCCGCATCGAACGTTACAGAAATGGACGATCTAGCCAGTCGATTCGAAAGACTGGGAGGATCCTGGAACATCGAGAAGGCGAAGGAGTGGAACCAAGCGAATCGGCGTAGCCAATCTTGGTGGTTCTCCCTGTCTAGTATGGGCAATGCCCGGTGATCTCTCCCCATATTGGAAGGGAGGGGGTATGGTGTTTCGTTTCCAGCAGTCTTACTTATCGCTGGGCTCCGGCACTTGCTTCTAGTCGGAGGCTTTGTTCGTTCACGAAGGCTTCTTTCTTGCTTCGGGTTTTCCTTTTCTTTTCCAGCAGTCGTACTTGTCGCTGGGCTCTAACACTTGCTTTTAGTCAGAGGCTTTGTTCGACCTTTCGTTTGTCGATCCTAAGTCGCGTCCGCTTGCTGCTCCCGGGCTCATAACCTATTAAACGGGTACACAGTGGTGGACGTCTTATATTCACTATAAGGTGACTTCAGGTTGCTCGTCTACTACCCCAACATGTATTCTCGTCAGGATGACTCAAATATCCTTTTGTGTGGTCACGTGACCGTTGCCCTTACTACATAACCCAATCCGTCAACACCGTAGTAGTTTACACTGCGATTCCTTAACAGTATAATTGTTATTATCTTGCTAGCAGCTACATGTGTTCATGTGAGACTTGGGTTATTCAGATAAAACGACGCTGTTCAGAGCTTGATAGTCAAGTTACCGTCATGGCCAGTCACGATCAAGCTCTCCAAGTCTGTAACTTACGGTTGCACAAAGGTATCCGCTAGAGCGTATGGCTTACGCATTAGAATGATTAATAAAAGACTAGCTGTAGCTATCCATGGATCCAAATGGCAATATACGTATTCAATTGCCTCATGATGCCAGATTTCCGTCTCCCGGCCAGGCCATATACAGCCTCGCCAAATGGCAAGGAATCCCTCATGAATCAATACTTCGCTATATTTGCACATTTGTATCATCTTATTTGCACATACTGACTGCACTGTGCACACCTCATTGATGATAGCTCTTCACCTTTTCAATCTCGTCGTAGCTGCCCATGAAGATGCCAGACCGGTCGTGAATATTCTCGGGGGCAACCTCCATCATGCGCTTCATGGTGCTGTCGATGGCTTGGCCGCCGGCTGTGGGGAGGTTAGCAGATGTTGTGCAGGCGATGCCAGGCTAGCAGAGTAGAAGACACACACACACACACACACACACACACACATCTATGCATATGTGTGTCTGTGTGTTGATGTATACGCAATACACAAGACACAATGTGACAAAAAAAAAGGACCGAAAAGGGAACATCGTAGGAACAGCAACGAACCATTCTCAAAAACCATAGCCATGGGCGCACATTCGTACAAAATGCGCAACTTGCCCTTTGGACTCTTCTTATCAGCAGGATACGCAAAGATGCCCCCGTACAGCAACGTCCGGTAGGCATCCGCCACCATGGAGCCGATATATCTCGACGAATAAGGCTTCCCATCAGCCTGCGCCTGCTTCAGCGAGGCAAAGTACGCCAGCGTGGTGTCCTCCCAGTACAGCGCATTGCCCTCATTGACTGAGTAGATGGGCCTCGCGCGGGGAATACGCATATTGGGATGCGTGAGGATAAACTCGCCGATGCCGTTGTCGAGGGTAAAACCATTCACGGAACTGTCCTTCATGGTGAGGACCAGCTGGGCCGAGGCGCCGTACATGGTGAAGCCAGCGGCAACGAGGTCAGTCCCCGGCCTGAGAATGTCTTCCTTGCAGCCGCGCGAGCCATCAGGTAGTTTGTGGATGGCAAAGATGGTGCCGACGGAGACACCGGCGTCAAGGTTGGAGGAGCCGTCAATGGGGTCGCAGGCGACGGCGTAGCGGGCGCCGTCGGCGCTGTCAAAGTAGATGACATCCTCTTCTTCTTCGGAGACGAGGACGGCGCATTTGCCGGAGGAGCGCATGGCCTCGATGAAGAGGTCATTGGAGATGACGTCGAGTTTCTTTTGCTCGTCACCTGTGGTGTTGGAGGAGCCGGCTAGGCCGGTGAGGTTGATGAGTGTGGCGCGGCGGATGTAGTAGGCGATGGACTTGAAGGAGTATTGGAGCGCGTGGCAGAGGAGGCTGTGGAAGATGAGCATGTGTCACAGTGACAGTGTCATGTGACACTTTGGAATCGGAAGGGTGCTAGATGAAGAGAACATAAGAAGGACAAGAATGGAATCATAAAGATAAAAGAGATGCGTACGTGAAGTCACCACTGGCTTCCTTGTGCTTTGTCTGCTCCTCATTGAGGAACCGGGTCAACGTGACAATGTTGGTGTTGACCTTTTCTCCATTGCCATTGTTCGACATTGTTCTCGCCCGGAAAGGAAGTGTGTTGATTTAGGGGAATGGACGGCGTGATAACCGCAAACATGTAAGAAGTTAAGTCAAAGGGGAAAGGAAAGAGTAAACTGTAAATGATGTTATGAATAATGATAGTTCCAAGATGAAGGCGACAAGAAGAGCAGAGACAAGTAGAACAAGAATCGAAAGTGAAATTTGAGTCTTTGACAAAGGGCAGCTCGCTTAGGCCCATCTTCTGGAGCAAGCAACGCGAAGACTGACGTCCTCGTGATCATCTCGTCGGCTGCTGTCGGAGCTGGATGCTGGCCGCTGCGGGGGGCATACAATGCAGACTAACCTCGGACGGTTGGAGAGTGGGGGAAAAAAGCGCGGGGTACATACATGGAATCGTGCACGGACGGGGTTTGTACCTATGTATGTACATATATACATATATGCATATTGTACTCCGTATACTCTGTATGCACATGTATATACGGAGTATGTACGGAGTACCAAAGAACGAAACGAAAGTGTGTTAAGCATGTGAAAGTCTGCAGAGCCAATTGACCCCCCTATGGCCCTATGGGTGTTCAGCAAGAAACGTCTTATCACGCGCAGTCCTCCAGCAAGTCTCATCGTACAGCCTGTCTCCCCCGGACTCGGACGCGTGGAGCTTCCAGTGTCCACTTTCCCCCTGCAAGAGGATTTCCCGGGGAAGAAGTATGTATGTACATAAGTTGATTGCTGGCAGTGGGCACCGCAGAATCCAGAGTACGGATATGTAACTCCAGAAAAGCGCATCGGAGCTTGATTTCTCCGCCGCGGCAATTTCATTCGCGCCCTGGCTCCCCTGGCTCCACTTCTCCAACTTCCAAGGTTCAATCAAGGATGCCTCGGCATGTGCGCGCCGCCGCAAACAAACCTCAAAACTTCATACTTTTTGCATCCCCAAACCCAAGCTACACATACACACCAAACTCACACAACCCAGATTACAAGCAGCCGACGACCTAGAACACGACAACCCACAAAACGAACCAACAACCAACAAACAACAACAACAATAACAACAACAAGAGAACCCATCCCGCGCAAAACAAAAACACCGACCATGGTCGCCGACACCCTCGCCTACCACCCCTCCGTAGCTCACTACCTCCGCTTCATCGCCACCACCACCGGCCGCGACAAACTCCTCCGCACAATCCAATACTTTGCCCGCTTCTACGCCTGGTACCTCCTCCGCACCAACGCAATCCGCTCCCAAATCACCCCCTGGACCACCACCAAGAAACAGCTCGGCCTCACGCGCAAGATCCTCCGCGTCGGCAAAAACATTGAGCATCTCAAAGCCGCCGTTGTCGCGACGGGCGCCGCGAATCCCCGGGATGTTTTCCTGAGATATGCGGCTGTGGGGAGACAGATTGGCTACGCGGGCTATCTGACACTTGATGCGGCGACGGTGCCGGACGCGGCGGGGATACGTGGCTGGGAGGGCGCCAAGAGGGTGCAGGGGCATGCGTATCGGTTCTGGGCGGCGGGATTGGTGTGTAGTGCGGCGGCGCAGTTGTATGTGCAGTATCGGCTGAGGCAGCGGGAGGCGAGGATTGATCGGAAGGATGGGGAGGGGGTGGTGGAGAGTAAGCGGATTGCTTTGTGAGTTCTTCCTTTTCCTTTCTCTTGACTTGTTGTTGTTGTGATATTTTTTTTTCATTACCCTCCCCCCCCTCTTCTCTACGCCCCTATTCCTCCTTTTGTTCCAACATTGCATCATGGGAGCCAATGGCCATTGCGGGGGCTACGCGACAGGAGTCTAGTCTAATTCTTTTCTCTATATAGCGAACGCTCTGCTAGCCACCTCCAACTCATTTCTGATCTCTGTGATCTCACCATCCCGGCCTCCGCTCTGGGCTGGGTCGGCCTTGACGACGGCTTCGTTGGCCTGGCAGGTACTCTAGGTAGCTTAATTGGTATCTATGGGCAGTGGAAGAAGACGGCCTAGAGTAGAGGGCTTCTTCAGTGAGAGATGAACTGACTGGCGAGGATGAAAGGAACAAACATGAAGCGTTTTGTCGATCCAGCTTGATTCAAGGACAGGATGTGTGTGTACCGCTCTCTCTTTTCTTTCTATTGTCTTTCTTTCTTTTGTTTGTTCTTAATTCATTTACGGAGAATGAGTCCAGATATATGTGGCTATTGCGACTGCTTTTCTTTAGACCGAATTATGTACCACTCTTCAACCTCTCGTTCCTGGTGCCACCACTGTCACAAGGGCACTACAATTTCCTTGACGACAGCGTCCATCATACATAAACATGAACGCAATATCACACACGGGACTGAATGCAGAGTAACAACAGTCTGAGCGCTGACATGAAGAATACATCAATTATTGACCACCCAAACTGCCCTTTCTATGCGACAACATATTACGAATTGGTCGCCCTGAAATGTATTGCATGAAAACGGTCCGAATTCACTCAAATAGAGAGAAAAGCAAAACAGTTTTTCGGACAATCGTACATCCCGTAGTCGCTCAACGCAAATTTCTGGACAGGAGTAGGCCTGCTCTCGAGTTTTTTTCCTTTTTCGTATTTTTGGGGCAAAAGTAATAGGAACTTCGATCAACGTAAAACAACATAACGCGCAGAGGTCAAGTCAATCATTGCCGTAAATGGCACATCCACATCGTTCACCGTACAGCGAGTTAACACCTCCATTCCCATCCGTGGTGTCGTGCCGTTCGCGAGGACATCAGACTCGGACGGCTTCGGGAATAGGTCTTGGGCTCCCGGGGAAAGTGCATTCTCAGACTAAGCACTGGCCCCGTCAACTCTCTTTTCCTCTGACACTACTTCCAGCCCCACTGAGCAGCTCACATCTCCATTTCCAGTCTGGAATGTCTGCTCGGTAGTCGTCTAAGTTCCTCACACTCGCTTGTCGATTTAGGCTTGTCGCCGCTCAGCCAAAGTCTGACGGGTTTGGAATCTAACACCTTCGTCAAGACCGCATTCGCCAAAGGTGTAACGGAGCTCTACCAAACGGTCGACTCAGAACGTCAAGAAAGACCGCAAAGTAAAGGTGAATCGTATTTACCAGTATCTGCCACCTCGATCATACTCGCGAGTATATCCATCTCGGGGTGGGTATGCCGGCTCTCGTGGAGGGAAATCCCTCGGGGGTCGGTCATATTGCCGACCATTCACGTAGAGATCAGCAGGAGCGGGAGGGGGGACGTAGTCCCGTCGATACGGCTCATCATAACGCCCTACGCTTCGAGGTGGACCGTACTCGTCAATGGGGGGCGGTCCTCGAGGTGGAGAGCGATAGCGAGTACGGTCATCATAGTACTCGCGCCTTGGGCTTCGATCACGATAGCCATAGGGTCCAGCATCACGGCGTGGACTATAGCCGCCAACACCACCGCCACCTCGGGGCGGACCTCGTCGATCATGATGGTTATCGTACCGCGGAGCCCCGTAATGACGTCGGCCACCTCCACCGCCCGGCGAGCGAGAACGACCGCGCCCATCCCGGTGTGGAATATCAGGTTGCGTCTGTATCGCAAGAGTCTTTACGTCAGAGGCGGATCTTCCAGAGTGAGGGCAAAGAAGGCCTTGCTTGGTATTGACTCACATCAGCCACACATTGAACGTGATTGCCCTTAAAATCGCGGCCATCGAGCTTCTCCACAGCAGTCCTCAGGTCGGCGGCAGTCTCGTATTCGACAAAACTAAGGGGGAACTCCGTCAGTTTGTGTACACAGCGAACGACTTCATGGCACGTTGCTCACCCTCTGCCGTTGGAATCGCGTCCCGTTTCCGAGTACACCACGTCAAGTCCGGGTTGACGCGCAAAGTCTTTCAGGTCCTATAACCAGAGGCCACGTAAGTCCTTGTTCCTAGCTAGAAGTAGCCGTTCTGATGTTTCACGCGACGCCAAGCGAGAGAAAAAAAGGCACTGGTTGCCCAACGGGTCCCATCCAGCATCCGGCATTCCGTTGTACAGCAGACAGGTTGAACACAGAGAGCGTCGAGTGGGACAGACGAGACAAGAAAAGACCAAAACAGGCCGACATCAAGAATTCGCACCCGCACTCCCAAAGTGTTGGTGAGATCTGAGGTAAAGGCCGGATCCATATTACGCAAAGGGCGCAGGACGGCTCAACATGGTGCCAAATCTCGGCCGACCATAACATCGCACAGGAAAGAATCCAAGTCACACAGATGGGAATGAATTCCTCCAAGGAGTCCAGTAATAAGCGGGGAATTAGAGACAGACCTGCCAACTGGTTTCGTGAGGGAGCCCGGTAATTTGCATCCGGTGAGCGGTTCGTCGAGGTCGCGGTGGAGCACGCTCGTGAATCTGATGAAAGCCACCCTCTCTGGCTCTAGGTCCACGAGCGAATTGGACTGTGAGGCGTGTTCCCATGAGATCGGATCCGTCTACACGCGCACGGTCAGCTGTGTTTGGTGGAATATTGGATTTTGCGCACCAAGGCGGCGGCTGACAAAATATTTATTTTTTGTCATGGGGCGGTGGTACGTACGAAAAGCTGCAGCCAGAGAAGATGCGACACCAACAGGGACGCCCGTTAGCAGAGTCCAAGGAATAAATCGAGGCTGGTCATCAGGGCGCGGGCGTCATATGGAGCAAGACAGGAGGGGTCGACTAACCCGGAACAACGTCGCGGGCATCCATCGGGTCCTTGTATTCGATGAAGCCAAATCCATTCATAAGCTTCACGTCTGTAATCTCTCCGGTGCCATGGGTCGCAAAGTGTGCCTCGATGTCGGCCTTGGTAGCTGCCGTGAAAGCGAGTCAGTTGGGATCCAAGGGGGGTAAGGCGGATAATGAAAGACTGAAGGTGTATGGACCATTGCGAGGAAGGTTGCCCAGATAGAGCCTGGTATTCGAAACTTCAGTCATGATGGCGATGGCAGCTAAGATCGCTTGCGCGGCTCGATATAATCCTGAATGCGCCGCAGGAGCAGAAAGAAGGAAGAGGAAAGGCCGCCAGTCAGGGGAAGCGCGATAAGCAGGTCCGAGGAATGGCCCGAAGCAAACGGTGATGAGAGAGCAGAAGAAGCACAATATAGTCCAGCAGGCAGGCTAGATCTTATCGCCTGAAACTGCTCGATGGATGACCGATGGCTGAGAGCGATGTGTTCGTGGCCTGCGGAGAGGAGTGAATGAGGAGAACTTCGG
Organism: Claviceps monticola; assembly: GCA_018360055.1. NCBI lineage: Eukaryota > Fungi > Ascomycota > Sordariomycetes > Hypocreales > Clavicipitaceae > Claviceps > Claviceps monticola. Next base: position 9,226 of record SRPP01000472.1, read on the forward strand.
CGAAGGCTGGCAGCTCGACACGAGACCAATATTACAACACTGCGGCTGAAGAAAGCGGTGGCAAGCGGCATGAAACATGGGAAATGTGGGGCATACCGAGACAATGCCCGAATGTAGCTTGATGCACGTTACCAGGCACACAAGTACTTTCCAACTTATACCCATGCATCTGGGCCTTGGCACTTCTGTACCTGGTATTGTGCAGTAAGCAGGTCATCGATCTAGCCACATACATACAACTACATGGCACCCCAAGCGGAATTTAAGACTCTGACGCTTTTGCAAGAGATTGCATCACTTTATCAAGTGTTGTCGCAATAAGGCGCCTTAATGCCTCTCATCAAGTGGATCGCACACGTAACACTTCAGCCGTGGACATGTCTTATCGTGTGGTATATACTCCTCATCGGGACATATTACTAATTACATGAATCAACTTCCAAGTTCTTCCCCGTCGCGCCTTTCTTCTTCCCGAACAAGGCTACACAAGAAAAGGAAATGAGAAAAAGGCATTGACCACCCCTCTCGTAATTATCATTGGATATTCCAAGGGCCACTCAAGAGACGCCGCGCCATGCTGACAGACACATCACACCGCTCAATACATAATCAAAGCCCCAACAAGATTTTGTTGTCCATCAATGTCGTCTTCCCTCGTTATTCGTATCATCAAGTCGTCTCGCACATGTCATGTACCGCCGTCAAACATCGTCAAAGATGACGGAGATAATCTCGTCCACCATCGTAAAAACCAAATGAGCACTGCCATTCACAGGTTAGCATATGATAAACCTTTCTTCATCGAAATACGTGGCTTCTCTTACTTGAGTCGAGAATTGTTCAGTGTAGCAAAGATGCGACGACTGGCCGCTTGAGCATTTACCCTGCCCACCACACTACCCGCCAGGTCTGGCACCAACGTCGCCAGCATAAGACTGGCTTCGGTGCGCGTCTTGTTCTTCTGCGCAGCGGATCTCGGCTTCTTGTCTCGCTGCAAGATCCCGTTGGGCCACATACTGTCTTGGAGCATGCCGATGTAGCGCAGAAGTGATTCGTCCTGTAGCAATCCTTTGACATTATCGCGTACTTTTCTTTCGATAGTGCCTCCCAATAATTGCTGGAGTACCACGACCACGGCTCGTCCACGAAGCCAGTTGTTTCCTCTATTCAGCTCAAACACTTCCAGGAAGATGTCGCAGATGGGTTTGATGAAAGGTTCCAGTTCCTTATTCTCAAAGGCATTCAATTCCGCTTCTGCCTCGGCAGCGGGGAACTCGTCAACATCAACATTGAGCGGCATCGCGTTCAGTTGGTTCGTGGCTGCTGCGATGAGATTCTGGCCAGCGACGGAGATCTGATCGAACACGGGGATATTGCCCAAGATATCGTCCATTCCATCCGCTACAGAGTCGTATAGTCGCGACACAAGGTCCTTTTTGTCTTCACGATCCACAAGATCTTGGCCGGGGATGATGACACTTTGCGACAAAAACGCTCGGAGGTCGCGACTGCGGCACACATCTGGCAGGAAAAGAAGCTCCCGCAAGTACTTCTCGAGAGCTTCTCTTCTCTTGCGAAGGAACTCGCTCTGAAACTTCATGACGACTCTGCGTCGGGGAAAATCAAGACTTCGAACAGAGGCGTAGCGAGATCGTAATTTCTGATGTAGATCATGAAACTCGCTATATCGTCGCGTGACTATCCAGGAGGCAGCTGGCATTTGCTCGCCTGCGTTCCGCTGAACCTCGACGACATACATGGCAAATTCCCGCCCGTCTTCTTCTCTGCCTACTTGTATCGATTTGATCTTGATTGTCGAACGACCGTAGAGACTGTTATCACTCTCTTGTACGACATATTGCTGACGCTGGAGCTCTTTGCGTCTTATTTCTCGCTGCAGGCTCGCTTTCGACTTGCGAAGAATTCGTAGCTCCGACGTATTATTGGTCAGCTCAGCCTTACGGGTCAGCGAGTCGATGATGGCTTCTTGTGCAGACAGACGGTCTATGTCATTGGAAAGCACTGTAATGGCTTCGGCCAATCCCAGATCACCCGGCGCGGCCTCATGAACCTCGTCCTCGTCGTCTTTTTCAACAGAGCTGACGCCAGCATCGTCATCGCGTTCGTCAGCGGGGCCTTTGTCTTCGTCTTGAAACAAGTCATCATCCACAAAGACTCCGATCCTTGACGCTGGACTAACCAGCCCTAGAGACGATAGACTGGGCTTTTCTAGGTCTTTGGCAGAAGTAACAGGTCGCGACGAGTCCAGAGAATCTTGATTAGAGCTCCGGTCATTGCCGTCAAGGAGACTTGTGTCGGCGTCGCCCACGTCCGCGTCTCCAAACAATGAAGCTCTCAGAGCCGCCGCTGTTTGTGGCCGTTCGCCGTCCATGATGTTGTTTAGAGCTTCCTCCACAGCCTCCACGACCTTTGTGTCCGGAGGTATTCGCGGAGCTTGCTCTTGATCAATGCTGTGTACTGAATCTACCAGACCATCATTCCCCGCGTCATCTTCATCCAACGAGGGTGAGGATGTTGAGGCAGTTTCATCCAGTGATCGACGGTGGTTGATGAACGGACCTACATCTCTGTCGTGGCCACGAAGGTCCACTGCAGAACCAGTTCTTCGCGTAATTTGACTCGAAGCCGATGTGGCAAGTCGAGAAACAGGCCTCGGTTTCGATGGAAATGATTGAGCCGCTCGAGGCGCATAGGCATGGGTTGGAGGTACTGGGGCGGGTACCGTGGCGACAATGGATGATTCCTGAGATGCCAGGCATTTGTAGTACAAGTCAGACTTCTTGAAGCTGTGGTAGTGTTGCGACTGCATCTCCTCGAGAACGGCACTTTGAGCCTTGAGTATGGCTTTCCTCGCATTGTAGTACTGGAGCGAAGTGGCAGACTTCCCAGCCTCCAGAAACCGTCGAACCTCACGCTTTGAGGATTCGGGCACGTGGAGCTCCGGTTTCGACAAGTAAGCCTGATGAATTTGCTGTAAGTCAAGTCGGTCTGGCTCAGACCACATGGGCAAAGTGAAGGCGTGGTGTTCATCTTCCAGCCCGTCATCCTCCAAGGGGTTTCGGAATCCGTCCACAACCAGCCAGAATTGTACCAAAGACATCAAACGCTGACGCTCCATGTATTCCATAAAGTAAGACAGCCCAGATGAATCCTTCAATAGTTCGACAAGAGTGGCATTCTCCAGTCTAGAGGTAGTCATACTAGGGATTGGGTTGGTGTCAAATGGGATGGGCTGGCGATCACCACCAGCGGCGAGCTGCTGCACCTTTTGATCCAAAATTCGCTTCCCCATTTCTAAGCGTCTCAAGTATATGGGATCTTGGTTCTCCTGCAGACAATCTCGCTTCAACTGACTGGCCACTTCACTGCGAATTCGTCGCGCGTCCGACAAATTGTTGACTTGCCGTACACCGCTAATGAACTTTTCGAATTTACGCTCGCTGTCGCCAGGAATAAGTCGAGGAGCCAATTTCATACTCGCAGTCTGAGGAATCGGTAAGGCGTGCTGATCGAGCGCAGCTCTGAGTTTGCGAACCGTCGACCTATCTTGCAACATGGTGCGACCATAATTCTCCATGGCTTGATTCCACGTATCTGGGTCCGAGAGCAACTGGAAAACTGGGGAGAGAACCGCACAGCTAACTATTTCGCGTATGATTGTCGAGACGGAGCGACTGGCCAGCATGTTTTCGGGTAAAAGTTTGGGCATGAGTCTCTCAACGAGAGATCGCAGATAATCTTGTTGCACCATTTTGGTGTCTGGGGAGGAAAGCGATGCAGCTGCATGCAAGCGCCCATCTTTGTATTTCGAGGCAATTGCCAAGTCCAGCTCTTCTGATTCGGTCACAGATCGGTTCAGCTTCCTGCCTCTTATAGCCTTTTCTGCATCGTAAAACGCTCGAATGTGCGCCGTGAGAATAGGAATCAGGCGACTCGTCACGATATCGGCTAGGTCCTTGTCTCGCAGTAAGTCGAGCAGACTGGTGATGACTGAGCGCACCGCGCGGTCGATTTCATTGAGGAATACCGGGCTCGGACTAATGTGGGAGTACCAGCTGCGGACGAAATCGCGAAGGATCAAGTCGAGGAGGCCATCCACAGCTTTGGCGACCTGCTGGGACTGTCCGAGTTCTAGAAGCTGCTTCTCGTATTTTTGTCGTCTTTTCAGGTCAGATACTTCTGTCTTCCAGCGGCTAACGCGAAGAAAGGACGCTCGTGGAAGTTGCGAGGATTCGTGAACCGGCCGTTGCGCCGTCAATAATATCGTTGCGGCGGTTGCGAGAACGGTGAGGAGGATACCGGTGACAAAGGCGTACCCAGCCCAGCGCACTACCGGGAACCAGCTGACAAGGTAGCTCCAGGCAACGAAGGCGGCTACAGCAGCGATAGCCACGTCGCGTCGTTTCAGGGCCATGGCCAGAACTCGATTCGATGAGGCTGCATCGTCTGCCTGATCACTGATCAGAAGTATGGAAAGACAAGTCGAGGCAACCGGGTTGCTGAGGCCGCGAATGTGTGGGAGCTAGCAGACAAAGACACACACCAACCACCCCAACTTCCAAGAACTGTCTAGTGCCTTCAATGCCCAGGCCCAGGCTTACCAGGGGTCTAGTTAGAGTCTGGAGTCTGGAGTCTGCCCTGGTGGAACTTTCAACTGCAGCCGAAACTGCAAGCATGGGCCGGCAACAATGCACGACAAAGAACTTCAAACACTGGAGCTGCTGCGACAATGACACCCAACGTCAACACATTACGTCACCCCATGGAAGCAAAGCAAAGCTGTGAATGGTGGCATCCCGCCTCTTGCTTCTGATGGCCATGGCGACCAAATCGTAATTTGACAGTCGCCAGACATTGTCCACAGCACAACCGGACTCCGGGTAATGTGGCATTACAGTCACCAATGCTGCAACGTCTACTTGCCTATTCACGTAGTGGTTCAGGGCGTCGTTCTGCCTATCTTATTCCCAGGGAGGATCCTCCAACCGCCTAAACAAAGCCACGAATTTTTCACCTTGATTCCTTGCAACCTTCTTCCCTTCCTCCGTCTCCTCCCGCATCACATTCACACACTCATCCTCTTGCACCTCTTCCTCCGAAACACGCTCAAATGAAGAGTGCGCATCCAGATGTTGCACCATCCACAAATGCAGGGCCTCCACATCAGTAATCGTGTATACAATGCCCCCAGGCCGTAGTGCGTACGCGTACTCTGAATTTAATGTCGTCGAAACGATTCTAGCCTTGTGCTTTCTGGCTTTGAAGTGAGGGTCCGGGAAGCATATGAAGATTTTACTGAGCTGTGCCTTCTTGAAGAAGTTGGGAAGAAACTTCATCGTGTTAGCGCGGATGCATGCTGCATTTTGATATAGAGTACCGCCATTCTGTTCGCGTAGGGCCCAAATCTTCTCTTGGACAAACTGCGTCACACTCGTTCGTATTTCGAGACCTACACCTCGTCATTAGCATGTTTCTGGCCCCGCGTAGAAACCTTTCGACTAGACGATTGTCAACTTACCCAGCATCAACGTTTCAGGGTATAGAGGCGCCAATGCGACAAGAAGACCACCAAAGCCGCACCCGATATCGACGATCTCTATATCTTTTTTCAATGGTACCGGGTTGTTCGAGTCTTCTGATGTGCCTTCCATAGCGTAGGCCGGATAATATGAGGACCAGTCCATCGTTTGCGGCGAAGAAGGGCTAGAGGCTAATCAGTATACATAAGAGGCAGAATATCTTGAATATGAGTACCTACTATTCAAGGGTATGGTCTGAAAAAGGATTGGCGTGGGCTCTTTGACGGTAAAATCGCTTTCGCGGCATTCTCGCAACGCCATCTTGGTCTGTTCTGTGACTGAATTTCGCCCGATGAGCCCGTTTATTGGGAGGACCAGCCATTTTCCTGGATATCAGACGTATCCTGGATATCAGACGTATTTAGGGTATGCCTTAAGTGCGCTGCTGAGAGTTCGTTGTTGATCTAGAGTAGGCTTCGATTTTTTCTTCGCTCGCGATACGTAAACTCGCCACGAGCCTCAAGTTGAGATGGATACATAAGGTACTTTGCCAATGAGGCAGGCGGTGGGGAGGAGCACATGCTGCTGCCTGCATACTCCACCCCAACTCCGTCATGGTCCAATTTGCTGGGATGAAGTGGGATGACACAACGTTCACGTCAACAGCAAAGAGGGAAGTGCATTTTGCTGAAGCTTCCGACAGTCATGCTTGACCTCTTCAATATCCTTACTCGCCATACCAACTGGGTTATCTTTACCCAAGCAAATACACTTCGCGATGGAATACACTAATGGCATCCCGCTTACTACAGTGCCGGACACAGCGCGAGCAACACTGTGGAATGTTGGGAGTTACGCGGTGCCTCACTCAACATCATTGATTGTTCGCTCAATTTCAGCTCTTTGCGTACGCAGTCCTTTCCTAAGGCCATCAAAAACACACCTCTGACATCAAATCATGTTCACAGGCCCTCATTGGCACAATTTCAATTCTGCCTCTGGTCTTTTTCCTGATTATAGACCTAATCCTTTGGCTATGGAGGCTCATCTCAGACCGTCGCGCGCTTGCAAACAAGACCAGCAAGTCTACGGCGCCCTCAGATGTTTCCGAATATTCACATTCGAGCAGCCACTCAGCAGGTGCAGCGATAGCAGGGCCGCGCACCAGCTACAAGGCATAACACCCCTGTCCTAGATTCTTTTGCTCCGCGAGATCGAATCCACATGTATCCGAGCAGGCATTTCTCTAACCGGCACATACTTTTTCATTGCTGATACGAAAAGCTCATTGAGCAATCTGTCCAATTACCTTGATCAAGTCAGCGGTGACGCCCATGGCAGTAACGTCGCCCCCAGCACCAGCTCCTTGAACAATGAGAGCGTTGCTTCCGTATCGCTTGGTGTAAAAAGAAATGATATTGTCGCTGCCCTTCAAAGCGGCAATTGGGTGGGATGGCTCGAACGTTTGGAGGCCGACCTTGACACCCTTGGTGGCTACGTCGATGCTGCCGACAAACCGAAGAACCTTGTCACCCGCCGAAGCCTTTTTCTCATCCATCTGCTGGTCAAAAGCCGGTAGCTTCTCCAGGAATTCGTCCCCGCTAGAGCATGACTCCAATTCCTTGGGAATCAGACTTTCCACTGGAAACGATGTGGGGGACTCTACTGGCAGACCTGCCAGACGGGCCAAGATGGTCAACTTTCGAGCAACATCCAATCCGTTGAGATCGTCACGAGGATCAGGCTCGGTATAGCCTAGCTCTTTGGCCTTCTTCACTTCGTCAGACCACTTGCCACCGCCGCCGGATGTAGGGGCAAATGAATTGAATAAGAATGACATGGTGCCGCTGAAAACGCCTTCAATCTTGGTAACCTCATCACCTGTCTCGACAAGGTCCTTCAATGTAGAGATCACAGGTAGGCCGGCACCAACGGAAGACTCGTGGTAGACCTTGGCACCAGATGCTGCTGAGGCCTGGAAGATATCTTGCCACAATTTGTATGACCCCGAGAAGGCCTTTTTGTTGGGTGTGACCACACTGACGCCAGCCTTGAGAACGGTTGGGTAAGCATCTGCGACGTCTTGGGAGCTCGTGTTGTCGACAATGATGGCCTTTCCAGGAGCCTTGGTCAGATATTCAACGAGGTCGGGCAGCGACTGAGGTATTTTGGAAGAACTGGCCAGTATATCTATGGCACTTTCTAGGTTGATAGACGAATAATCATCGTTGTACAGCGCCTTACGGCTCGTGGCGATGTAGCACAAGCTCAACTTGGGTGAAGGTCGTCGAACGGCGAGATCTCGCAGCTGGGAGAGGAAGCATTTTCCCACTCCGCCAGCGCCTGTGGCATGTCATCGTCAGTTAGCGACGAAGAGATGTTAAAACTGCCACATAACTTACCAATTACGGCAATGAAAATGGGCTTCGTGCTGGTCATGCTGGACAGATCTTGTGTTGAATGCAAACGTTGAAGGTCGAGGTCTTCTTACGCGACCCCCGCAGCGGAGGAGAAAGGGTTTAGCGTGACGTGGAGGGGTACATAGGTATTGTGGCTAGAGAGAATCCCTGATGTGGCGCGATTTCCATAGATGATATGTACAAATGTAGTTAGAGGCAGTGGCCAGTGAAGTCAACCCTTTGTGCGCTGATCATCTCATCATCAAAAACACACATTGTCTGCTATCAGGTTCTTGTGGTCGTGACATACTCTAACTGTACTGTCATTCGAAATTACCTAGAGACTTCTTGATCAGCACCTCTCAGGCATCCATTACCACGGCTCGGAAATTAGACGGCCACCAGCACAGCGACGTGACCTGGTGCACATAAGTTTAAACACTAACACTGCCTCAGCTTCTCGATTCTCCTTTGCATCAACAGATCTGCGTTTGCGACAACGTTTCTACTGCATTACATTTACGCCGGTGAATACTCTCTTGGAAAACAAAGGTATCTTTATTGTGCAATGCCTCAAAATCCGAATTTGTACGGGCAGAGGCCGGTCAAGAAGCAGAAGAAAGATACGACACTCTCTTCATCACTGGATTTCACAGCGCAGCTGACGTCGCTCATTTCTCATGCGACCTCTTCCACTCCTAGTTCGGGGCGCGCAAGACCGTCCAAAGACCACAAGGGGGATATATTTCCAAGCAGCAAACCAAAGGAACGAAAACCGCTGGCACCTGACAGCAAGTTGACACTCAAGGAGGTGGCTGGCACAGAAGAAGAGTCGCAGCAGCTCGCGCTCGCAAGAAAGAAGATGAAAGACAAGGCGCGACAGTATGCCGCAATGAAGAGAGGGGACTATGTACCAAAGGAGAATGAAGCCGCTCCACTGGTCGACTTTGATCGAAAATGGGCAGAGGACGTGGAAGGGAAAGGGGAAGGATACTCAAGTTCGAGTTCGAGCTCAGATGACGATGGCGACGACGAAGCCAATGAGATTATCGAATACGAGGATGAATTCGGACGCATGAGACGCGGGACCAAAGCTGAAAAAGAGCGCACCGAACGCAGAGCACGGCGAGGATTCCTCGGCGCAGAGGAATTGGAGCGCATGTCAGCGAGACCAGCGGCGCCGACGAATCTCATCTACGGAGACGCCGTGCAGGCCATGGCCTTCAACCCTGACGATCCCGAAAAGATGGAAGAACTCGCTAGAAAACGAGACCGTAGCGCGACACCGCCGGAACAGAAGCACTACGACGCTGATAGCGAAATCCGCACAAAGGGCACGGGGTTTTACAAGTTTAGCAAAGATCAAGATGCACGGGCAAAAGAAATGGCACACCTGGCAGAGGAGCGCCAGCGCACTGAAGAAGAACGAAAGACACGGGAAGCTCAAAGGGCGGCGCGGCGCCAAGAGATTGACCAGCGGCGACGAGAGATGGGCGCACGCAGGGCTCAACGCCAGGCTGACAGCTTTCTCGACGGGCTTATTACGGAGAGAGAAGCTTAGAAGTTCGCCAGCGGAAAAGAGCGGGATTCAGAATGCGACAAGCCTGTACTCCCTATGTAATTAATTAATTAATTAGCCCTGCATGAGCTTGTCACCTACCACCGAGAGTTTCCGTTGGTCGTGGCTTTTAGCAATGTATCTGTCTGCCTCGTGCTTATTCTATAGGCTATGTACCAGTAGAATGGGACTTTCGTCAAGGCTTGATCATGCTCAGCCAATAAGGCATCCATTCGTATCTTCCCTCCCTCGTGAAACAACTCTCCCCTCTACACAATTTTCTCGACAAGAGCGCACGGACCAAATCCGCCCGCTTTTGCTATGATTTGGCTGTAAAACCTACTGTAACCCTAACAGTAG
>SRPP01000473.1:0-18984 GCA_018360055.1 Claviceps monticola
ACTACTGTTAGGGCTACAGCAGGTTATACAGCCAAATCATAACAGAAGTGGGCGGACGTGGTCCGTGCACCGTTGCCGAGAAAATTGTGTAAAGGAGAGAGTTTGGACTGTACATGCAAACAACGGACAGAGCAGTTACGGGTAACCGTCACAGTGTGGAGAAGTAAACTGCGTCTTGACCCACCCTACTGCTGCAAAAATCACTGCAGCACGGTGCACCCTTAGGTAGCAGCTGTATGCAAATATCACGTGAGTGGCGATATGGCAACCACGTACGGCAAGTTGGATGGGAACTCTGGTCAATCTTCGTACTGCCATCTCGCTCCTACTGTAAAGCTACAACTTCCCTTCCTTTCTCGACGAAACTTTCGACATCGGCGAATGGATAGCCGCGACTCATCAAGCATTGCGGTGCGCCGAGATGCATCAACATGCACCCAGAGGCCAGAGTCGGGGCCGGATCGAATGGCAGCTCTTAAAGCTCGCGTGGCTGCGGCTACAGGCGTAAGTAAGGGCAAAGGACTTCCCAACCCTGCGTTAGTGGAATCGAGGTCGAAGAACATCACTTTGAAAAATGGACGGGAATCCTCTGAACGTGCTCAGCTGCTAGCTCACCAAGATGCAACCCGGACGTTTCACACCTCGATAGCAACCAGTTTTCGAGGTCTCGAATGCACACGAGAGGGCTTTGAGTCGCACAATCCTTATACCGATGAAAAGGGACTCGTCTTTAGTGTTGGAAGCAGACATCGAGAATCGAGACCTTTGGTTTTTCATCAAAAGGGCAAATATATTCAACAGGCGAATGCTATCCGCCGACAAGCTGCACTCGAGGCTATGAAGAAGCGAATAGCGATGCAAACCAGAAAGGCGGGCATAAATGAAGATCTTGATGTTGAGAAGAATTTCGTGATTGACTCACCGCCCAATATTGAATGGTGGGATGAGGGATTGGTGCACGGTACAAACTACGGAAGGATCGAAACTGCACATGAATTGAAGCTTACTGGTCCTGAAAGTATCATCACCGAGTACATTCAGCATCCTGTCGCACTAGCGCCTCCGCAAGACCGGCATATACCTGAAGCAAAGCCAATGTTCTTGACATCCAAAGAACAAGCAAAAATAAGACGTCAACGCCGCATGGCAGACTTGAAGGAGATGCAAGCTAAGATTCGATTGGGATTGGTCCCAGCACCTCCTCCAAAGGTCAAGAAAGGAAATTTGATGCGAGTCTTGGGCGATGGCAAGTTCTTCTGTATTCCTCGCAGTTGTGATGGCCTTTTTTTTTTAACTTTTTTTTAGTTGCCGTAAAAGACCCCACAGCTGTGGAGGCCAGAGTCAACCGTGAAATTGCACAAAGACACCAGAATCACGTTCATAATAACGAGGCACGAAAGCTATCTAAAGACCAGAAGACCGAAAAATTGGCCAAGAATCAGCAGAAAGACGCGGAAAAGGGTATACGTATCCTCGTTCTCAAAATTTCAAGTTTAGCAAATGGGCAGCATCGTTACAAGGTCGGGGTCAATGCTGCTCAAATGGCTTTATCAGGCACATGCATAATGCACCCGAGGTTTAATCTAGTGATTGTTGAAGGTGGCTCCTGGAGCATTACCAAGTATAAGAAACTAATGCTCAACCGCATTGACTGGACTGAAAATTCCCCTCCTCGAAATCGAGAGAACGGCAGTGAACCGGATAAGGAGTGGCTTAAGGCAGAGAATTCAGACGGGGTACTCAAAGACATGTCACTAAATCGATGCACTTTAGTATTTGAAGGCGAACAAAAGGCAAGGGCGTTTCGAAAGTGGAGCACTAAGGTGTGCGAGACTGATGCCGAAGCCAGAGACATACTTGCTCGAGTGAGAATGGACAACTTCTGGTCTCTTGCGAAAGGCTTCACATAGTCTAAGCCTGATGCATACAAACCCCTTTTCCAATCGTTGTAATAGTACGTTAGCCGAAGTTCTCAGTCGGGGCATGACGGTTGTATTCAAATATGTAGTACAAAGTTATACGAACTATTTAAAAATACGGGAAACGCGTTGGATAGCTATCTAGAGATACGTAGGTACCTAGGCAGATAACGAATAAAGAATCGATTGAAATCCCTTTGCGTGCACATTTGTATATGGAGCCTCGTCCACGAGAATTTCGCGGTGGTTTTGCGAACTTAACCAAATTACCTCGGTAGTGCAACTTCCCTTGTCGGACCCGTGAAACGATAAGCCGTTTCGACTGCTATCGTATGTCGTCATCGACCCTTTCAACATACGGCGTTTGATTGTATTGTCCCAGCAATGGGTCCGTCGCCGCCTTCCGTAACTTAGATGCGTGAAACACCGATGTAGCTTGATTGCCGCTGGCAGGTTCAACCCGAACGTGCTCCCCCTTATCTTGTCGAGAATTTCACATGGTCCTACTCAATTTCTCGCTTGGATGGTCCGATACTCATCCTCTCCGGTCGACTTCTCGCCTCTTTCGATGCGCTGCGTCCTGCTGCCGCTGTTGAGCCCTCTTCATATTTCTCTTTGCGATGCCCCACGCTGTGTAAATCCGTTCCGCGTATGCCTGCGACTACAGATCGGCACAACTGCGTCAGTCGATCCGACGGCTTTATATTTCTGGGGTTCTTGTATGTCTCTACACGTTGTCGAAGAGCAGCCTCGGCTGCGCTGGTGGTCTTCTTGCACGCCATCTAAATCGCCGTTTCGAGAGTCGGTTCCGGACCACCGATAGCGAGCAAAGCCCGTGTCGGGCCTTGGAAAATATCATGAGATCCATCATCAGATGCTGCCGCGGACGATCCGGGATCTCCAACGCAACCGCTGCAACCTTCTCGGCGCCTTATCCTCGGAATCTGCGATCAGAGACATGTGGACAGTTCGTGATATACTCCGTATTGTAACACATTTGCCTGCATCCTTGACCACCAGCCCTGGCCTTTCAGGATGCCCATGGTCTTACTTCGTCCTGGGCGCACCTCGGCTATCAGTCTAGCTCATAGGGTTGGCAGTGTCTGGAGCTACCTACCTAGGTACATACCTACACCAGTCTACCCTTGTGGGTCAGCTGGCCGTCTTCGTTCTGGTGTACAAGCCTTCTCTTCTTCCCAATATACTGCGGCACGGAGGAAATCCTGTCGCGATAATTTGGCAATTACGCCTGTCATTCGTCGTATTTGAGCAATCATCCACTTTCCTTGACTTCATTTACCCAAGGAATTTACCCGAACCTCCTGTATATATACTTCTCGTCTTCTTGCTCTTAGGTTAGATCTTCACTGAATGCAGTCACCACTTCCTCTCCTGATGTCTAATGGCTTGCCACGGACTTGATCGTGTGTTCGTGTTGAACAGTACAGTATCCGTGTTGGATCTGGGGTTGTTCGATGCACTGTGTACTGTCTGCTTGTTTGTACCCACGGGCCACAACAATTTGGTGACCGGCTGGGGGTAGAATTGGAAAAAGCGGTGGCAAATTTGGAAACCATTCGAATATACATTCTTGGTTTACAGATAGTAATACTCTTTCGTTAATGTCACACAATTATAAGCTGCAGGCCTAGGCTCAGTTATCATGAAAAAAAAAAGTTACTCGACTGTGGCGTTAACTTACCTCAATTAGCTTTTGTGTAAGCTCGAAGCAATCTGTCGTGACAGCCTCTGAAGACAAGTGACCGAATTCCCTCCACAGCCCACCAAAGCCGATCTCATCCAAAAGGTCCAAAAATGTACGCAGACAGCCTAAGTCTTCGCAGTACCTCTGTTCAGACGAGATTGTACGCAGTAGGGCATGTGCAGTTTCTAATGCTCTTGTGTCTTGACTGTGTAACAAAACATCATCGATGATCGATGGCAAGGCGCCACAACTGCATTCCTCGTGGTGTTAGCAGCGAAGAGCTAGTCATCGTGGCAGGCTACTTACAGGCTTGTAAAAACACTTGATCGCGCTTGAGCCAAGACAATGAGCCAGTGGAGGCTGCGTGCTTGGCCGGCATCATCAAGATAGTGGAAACCAATGAGCTCAATCACTGAAAGAAGAAAAAGGTTCTTGTCTGGCGTTTTCTCGATGCCCTGTACACTCCTGAGGCCAGAATAATTGGGAAAGCCTCTGGGCTTGAGGTCGTGCCACCATACGCTGTCAATCAGATCATCCTCAGTCATTCCAAAGGCCAACAAAAGAGCCAAGTAGGGAGATTGGCAGACAGTGTGTTCTGAGCCCTTGCTTAAAGGCATTGCGGAGCGAAACATCATCCCCAGTGTCAGTAGAGCTTGCTTTATACTGGACCTGGTGGCTGTGTCCGTGAGACCTCGCACGAGGCATGCGCATACGGCAAAGTGGAACGTATCGTGCTCGAAATGAATGCCATATGCGTTGTCTAATGGCAACACAGCCTCTTCTAGCTGTGTTCGACTCTGCAGGAGCAAGACGACCATTCTGTCGCCCTTAACATTGCCGATTGAACCAATGTGTTTCAACACGGCGTTGAGAAACTGCGCTGTGAAGTCAAAGAGACTTGCGGGCACAAGGCGCAATAGAGATATAGCTAACCAAAAAAGCTGAAACCCATATCTCGAAGCAGATGGCAATTTCGGCATTAAGTTAGTCAGAGATGTGATAATAGAAAGAAGCATTTCGCTATTTCCGTCCTCGCCACATTGGCGGACACTGTTTCGAAGAGCGACCAAGACTTGATACAACAGGTCATCGTCTACCTCTTCCTTGGCTAAATACCCCAAAACCGTAAAAGCTCTCGGCTGGATTGCCGGATTATTTTGGAAGGCAGTGCTCGCGACGAGACTCATCCATCGAGCACGCCAAGCATTTGCAACATCCACAGATGGAGCTGCAATTGAACAAACCTCATAAAGTATATCCATCAACTTCTCTGTTGTTATCAAGGCGAGATTCGACTCTTGATTGGTGGATGCAGACGCACCTTCACTGGCAAAAGATAGGAGTGGTGCAAAAATTTCGCCTCTCGAATTGGCGAAGATTTCCATGATTGACCGGAGGCGTAGTGCTCTCAAGTCGTCTAGATTGAAGGAGGCGCATATGGCGTGTACTGAGTTAATGAGGAGTTTGTAAACAAGGGATCCGACTTCACCCCCCTTCCAGTTGGCAAGCATGGTTATAAGATGGAAGACTTCCGGCAAAAACATTTGAGATTGAACTCGATTGTCGAAGGACAATGCCAAGCAAAACCGTAGCAAAACTTGTACTTCCTCCCATACCATATTATCTGGCAATTGCCTGGTAGGGCGCAATGACGATCTATTGAGAGCTTTGCGAAGGCGGCAAATAATTCTTGCTCGCAACGTGATAGTTCCAAGTCCGGTCATGACCGATGACAGAACTTCCAGCGTATCTGGCTGAGTGCTATAGCCGAGAGCAATCTTGATCAGTTCATCAACAAATATGTCGAGTAAGGGCTCATCCTGAGAGATTGAGGGCCATATGTATTGTTCAAGGACAAAGGTAAGGCTTGGGTCTAGAACAGCCACCTCTATCAACTTTCTCAAGAAAGATGCGACCTTTTCTCTGCCCTTTTCTCCATCAATATCTGCTACCAGCACGGTTGAGCGTAACCTAGAGAGCCAAGGAGCCACATATTCCAAGCTGAGAGGTTTTTGTTCTTCCGGAATGCTTTCCCAGCTGACAAAAAATTCAGCTAGAAAGTCCGATGTGATTTGAGGCTCGGCCAGGGCAAGGTCTCGGCTGATGCTGACGATGAACCGAGTTGGATCAAGTGGTATTGCCAAGTCTGCAGGACCTTTGTGAGTAAACCCTGTGCGCCTATGTGGTATAATAGCAATTTGGTTTTAACTGACCTTCATTACAAACGAGCCTTTTGACAGAACTGAAGTCAAATGATCGACAGAGTGCGCCAAGTAGATTATAGGAAGCCAATCTCAGAGCATGATAAGGGCTAGACAGATTGGTGAGAGCCAAGTTGAGCATGGTGCCTGGAACATCCTGGGGTCGTACAAGCCTTTCCGCTGGCCTCGGGAACCGATTATCCTTGCCTAACTTCGCCTTCGCTCCTCGAATGGTTTGAAGAATATCTGCGCGCTGTGGGCTGCTGAAGAACATCATAGTTCTACCACCATCGGCACGCAACCCGAAAGTGGAGTCATTATCCGCTTGCAATGCTGCGATCGTCGTTGCCTCATCTACATCACTTAGACGAAATATATCATTGATGATGCTGCTTATGCGAAAGCCTGAGAGCACTTCTTGCTTCTTGACTGTTGTTATTTGAACGAATTGATTGCCGATTTTAATTACCACGTCGACTTCTCCTTTAGATTTTGACAGTCTCGTAATTGATTCAAACATGAAGCGGGTCTCTGTAACCACACTTATGGTCTCTTGTGGAAGGTGAAGCTGGTTTAGATAGAAAGGAATTTGGAGGTCCGATAGGCTGCCAAAAAGGTGATACTCAACGTTTTTAGGGTGGAAGACACTAGAGTCATCGCGAGTAGAATTACGAAGAAGCCTCCGAAAACATCGTCTAAATGGTCACTAGACGAATAGATTTCAAATCTCGACTGAAGTGACTTACTTAAATGCGCTATTCATGTTATAGATGTATATACGTGATAGATTTCGAACCAGCTCAGATGGGGTTAAAACTTCTAGCTTCGAGAAGAAGTCATCTGCTGGCTCAATACGTCCATTGTAGCAGGTCGCGTCAATCAGCAGGCCAAAGGGCTGATGCCACAGCCGACTTGCAATCTGGGTCTGACTTAGGACTCGCGCTGACTGAGATTTGGAGGACGTGGAAGAGAAAAGAATACAGGCATAATCGTCAAAGGGTCTCCATCAAGCAGGCTGCAGCCAAGCTTACCTTCAAGTAGCAATATAACAGCATCTCGTAATCTATGGGTTCGTTTTCGATGTTTCTTAGAATAACGCAGACAATCGAAAGACCATCCTAATATCTGCTTAGCGAAGTATGATGGTGCATCTCAAGGAACTACCTGCCTTGCTTTCTCCCCCGTCATAAACCGCGCGTGAGGTCAGGAACGATTCTCCGCTTCGAGATGCATTTCGAAGCATGAAATTTTGAAATCTCGAGTACAGCGGAGGTGAGTTGAAGCTTATTTGTGGGCGGTTCCAGGAAATTGCAAGCGGTGGAGGTCCGAGATTAGTAATGAGACGTCTAAGAGGCTCTAAGCTTGGCGGTGTTGAGCGAGCCAACTCTCCAGATACGCGATGTTCTTTCTTCTCTAGAGAGACAAGCGTTTGCCGTAGGTGATCCCAGTGTTCGTAGAAGAATCGATGCAGCGATATGCAGGAGCCAAAATCAATTGTGTCTGGCTTTGTAGGAGTCTCGACATCCTGTTGCAGAGGCACCTAGTATCTTCTGTCAGAGGCTACACTTGCGAATTGCGTCTTCACTCTTACGTAATACGCAGTGCTCACAGATATTTCCCTCAAAAATCCTGTAACAACATGAATGTTTTGAACTAGGAAGGGATTAAGCGGAAACATGTAGGGTTCCTTGGTTCCGAAAAGGACATTGTTGGCGAGATTTTGGATAATCTTCGCAATAAGCAGCAGTCCGCGTCGCACCTCCTTAGTGGGAGAAGCTGAGACGAGATGATCAGTCTCCGGAGCCACAATTGCAGGACAAAAGAATCGTAAGAATACAAATGCCCCGACTGCGGTATATTTGGCATTAGGAAAGCGGGGAAGCACAGCTTCTGAAATCTTCATATTACTCAACGTTAGTATCATAAGACGTGCTTCACGTCATTGCAAACAAAGCGACGAGAACATACAATGTTGCAGATCCTTCGAAAGGAGCTCGGAACATTCGCGACTGACGCGCATATATCTTCCATGAAAACTTTGGCAACAATTTGAAGTTGAGCTGCGTTTTTCTGCAGCTCTTTTGGATCGCCTACCCTGGCGGGATCCAACTCTAGATCCAAATCTCTAGAAGTCAACATCAGTCTCTCTAATACTTTCTGCAGTGTTGTTTTCAAGTAGTAAGCCCCTTTCCACTTTGCATATGTGGAGAGTAATTTGGTCGCGACACAAGTTCTACGAAGTATTTGACTCTCATTCTCTAATTGCACGTCAGCAACCTGGTCAAATAGTCGGCGTGGTAGAGTAAGGTTTACCTGTCTGCTTTATTTCGTGACGAATCAATGCTTCGAAAAGATTGAAAATTAGACCACGCTGTTCAAAGACTGTAAGGAGGCAGATAGTAAGTTCGTCAACTTCAGAGGCAGGACAGATCAAGCTGATAGAGACCGGAATTGAAAGATCGGTTGTTAGTAGCTTCGTGTGTATTCTTGTTAGCTTAAGTATGTCTTATGAGCGATCGTTGCTGAAACGCACATGAAGCAGCTGTGTATATTTCTCATTGACAGCCGAGTCTGTTAATGAGTTGAACTCCGTTCCTTTAGTCAGAGTGTTGCAAAGAACTCGGACAAAGGCAGCTCTTATCTCAGCATTCTCGTGATAGCCGATGTTTAATGAATGTTTTAAGCCAACATCAATATTAGCACTGAGAAGGTTAGACAGGATTTTAATGACCAAATCCGCATTAGAGATAGTCTTGTCACGACTTGTACCATTGTACGACAGACTCCTGTCATTGCTTTCCTGCGTCTCATATTTCAAAAGCGATAAGAAACGGTTGAAATACATATGAAACATGTGCGACTTCAGCTCACTCGTTCCGGTACCTGTTTGGTTATTAATTGGCTGCAGTGGAAGTCGCAAAGTAACGTCCGCGAGTGCTGTGAGGCAAGCTTTATCAATATCTTTTTGAACCCGGTAAAACTCCTCCAGTCGACTACCTGTATTGGAGTGCCGGTCTTGTTCGGGGGCGAAGGGTTGCGATATCCAGTCAGATATGTGTTCCAAGAGCTGATTACGGATACTGACGTCGTCACGCAAATTCAAGTGTTCTTTCCTTTGTAGAACAGCCTCACATAGATGACTAATCTTGATCCTTAAGCGCAGTGCCGTAATACTATCTGGTGCACCGTCTACAAACTTGGCGAAGCTAAGCGTAAGCGCTGCTAAGTGTACCGAAGAAACGGAGCCGAAATCGATTGGGCTCTCTAGTTTTTCTACCATCGTCTTCAACAAGGAGGCGGCTTGGTCGGCGAATGTGAGCTCCCTTTCTTGATTCTGGCCCACTGATGCGTGAGCTCCGGCAAGCAGCACCTCAAGCTCCGAATCTAGAGCGTGGAAGAGTGCAGGATAAAGCATCGAAGACACCTCAGTCGATAAGACCTCCCTCATCGCCTCACGAACCTCGGAGTTTTGACACCCGAGATGTTGGACGGAAAGTCTAAGAAAACGAGTCAGCAATGGTTCTTCATGTTGCTCCGCAAACAGT
Organism: Claviceps monticola; assembly: GCA_018360055.1. Taxonomy (NCBI): domain Eukaryota; kingdom Fungi; phylum Ascomycota; class Sordariomycetes; order Hypocreales; family Clavicipitaceae; genus Claviceps; species Claviceps monticola. The sequence continues at coordinate 9,371 of SRPP01000473.1, forward strand.
TTATCTATCCACTGTAATTCTTCGAATGCGTCATCTATCCGGGTGGCATAAGCGTGTGTACATATGCCACCTGAGGAGACCAGAAACCCCAAGAGATTGCGCCATTGGGACAACAACGCGTCATCAAAGCTTTCGGCTGTCGCTATGGACACGTCCTTCAATAGATGCAACCATCTTTCGAACACATGTTTCCAGGCATCCAAAATGCCTCTCGTTGGGATACGCATCTGCCTGAGCAGACTCCACAATCTCTTTTGAAAAGCGACAGGACCTGTGGACTCGAGCGTAGATGATGAGAGCTCCTGGTACACCAGGTTGTTACGGTGAATGGAGGAGAGGAAATTCGCCGTATCACTGTATACGCCAGCACGAGCACAATCTCCAACTATGAGACCCACACAAGCGGTTGCAGCCTGGCAAACTGATACCACAGAGGAACATAAAGACACCAATAACGTCGACTCGAGCCTCAAGGAAGCCTCCTGCGCAGCAGCACTAGCATCTGCAGGGATATTCGATAGAGCCTGAATGAGGTCAACACAGCTATTTGAAGCGGAAGGATTAAAGTCGCTGACGAACAGGTATGCCGTTGCATAATGTGGATCCAGCACTCAGAAATTCTCGTAGACGTGTAATTGTGACCATGCTGAGATCATCTCTCACGTCTGCGCATAAGTCAAGTAGAACTGATGAACTGCCACCTTTTTAAGCGTGAATTCACATAACTCATGTATCCTGATCTTGGTGTTCTTACATCTGGTCCCAAAGCCGTTTCCGAGTGTTGGGAATGAGTTCAGGCTGATCGATGATCTCCGACGCGAGACTTTCATCGGCGAAAAGCTTCCTAGCAACCCTGGTAGCAAGTCTACAAATATTTGAATTGCGGGAGATGATACAAAAAAGAAACGGCCCCAATAACGAGTCGCTTGAATCTTGGCCCAGCGTTGCGCGGAACAAAGGTGCCGACGATACTTCTAAGTATCGCAGAATCTCTATGACTTTACGCTCGACCAACGGCGAAAGGTCGGTGTTGAAACTCGAAAACTTCGTACATTCCGACTACATGGTTTGCGTTAGTATAAGGATGCTATGGGACCGAGATCGGAAGGCCATACTTCAAATTCAGATTGAATGAAAGACAATGCATGGTCATGGAGTTCAGTATATCTTCCTGTTCGCGATTGCCCCGCAAAATACGAACATGCTTGGATGACAGCAATTTTGTAAGTATTTGGTGCGTTTGGAGAAACACAATAGTTAGTCAGCGTTTCCACGCCGCCATTCGGATCCAGATGTGCGAGGCTAACGAATGCTGCTGTAATCATATCCTGATCCAAGTTCAGGATAGGATTGCCAGCATGCGAAAGACAGAAGACGGAGTCTCTTATTTCATCGTGTATATCCATGGCATAGCTAACCAGGGCGGAATCACTTTCGGCCTCGAAATGTCGAGCAGCACGTAGCAAAGCCACCAGACAGTAAGCAGCTCGTTCATTTCCATTCCGAAGAGCTTTTCTTACGCCATTTAAGAAGGACACCTTCTTGATAAGATTGTTGCTTTTGGCCTCTCGCAAATTAATTGCCACTTCGAATACACCAGGAAGTAGCAAGAGAAGAGTGATCTGCATAGGATATAAGACAGCTTTGCGTCGGCCATTATCCACCCCCGTATGAGTCATATCAAACAAGGTGTCGACGCCGCCATCCAATTTGTCATAGTCAGAATGCAGTTGGACAAATTCATGGGGACAGCGATCAATCCAACGAGTGACAAGTAGTGGAAGTACTACAGCTATCGTAGACTGATAGGGCTTACGAAAATGTAGATAACTGGAGCATATTTCGTGAATGATAAGCCCAAGCTTTGACCTGTCAATCCAAAAGAAGGAAAGAAGCCTGAAAGTGGTGAGAGCCGTAGCCTCGCCCTCCGGTCGACGATCGTGTTCAGATTCATCCCCTGGGAAAGACGTAAGTTTGGTACTATGGATGGTATTTTTAACATGTTCGAATGCGGCACACCAGTTCGATGCTGATACAAACTCAACTGTGGTTTTTATATAGGCGTCAAGCTCAACGAGGTATTTTCCAACACAGTGAGTCTCGCTGAATCCTTTGGTGTGATTTGTATCCGATGTACAACCACATCGTTGGATACAAACGTCATAATCCGGTAATTGGCCCAGTAACGTTTGTGCTGGCAGTATATAATCGTCTGTAATGGGCTCCAGGAGTTGGCTGAGTGTTTGCAGCATGCGTTTCACAAGTAGCGGATCCAAAGGACCAGGAAGAACTTGGCTTCCTTTGTGTTCGTAAACGTCATACTGCCGACTGGCTTTGCAGCTAGCTGCTACAAGTGACAAGATATACAACTCTGCCTCTAGTATGTGAGGCGGGTGTACGGCAACGCGGGCAAATGGACGTACCAAATCTTCAAGCAGCCCGAAGAGAGATCGGAGAACAAGATGAACACTTTTCTTGCTTAAGTCTACCAATGTATCTCTCGTGATCTGGAGAACCCCGTCCTCCTCGAACACCTGATTCGTTGAACCTGCTTGATTTGGCAACTATCGGTCATAGTAGTAGAGAGGTTAGCTACATATCTCTTCAAAACAGACCGGAAAACCCAAGACACCGGCGCATTCATTCTTACTTACCCGCGATGCAATTCTTTCAACAAGACAGCCGATGGGTAGAGATGGGTTGGCATACATGGTTGCGATGTTTGCACATTCATTCTTTCTCTTGCTGTTGCTTGCAGAGTTGAAATACATGTATGCATTTGTTTGGCCGATTTGTTTGGCTCTGTGACCTACTTTCTTTTTTCTCAAGACTCCATGTTTTTTTCGACAAATCAATTTTTGTTTTTTTAAGTGGCTGGCTCGGTTGTTTTTTTTACACCGGTTTTTTAAGCCCCCCACACCCCCCGTGCACCCTGATGGCAGAAAATTAAATGCAATATCCGCACCACCAAAATCACACACAGTCGCCATTATGCTAGGATTCTGTTTTTATCCGTTTATTCGTCTCGTTTTCGGCACCCTATATCACATTACTTCATAATGACATATATATTTTTGCGCGACCTATTGGAGCATAAGTAAGTACTAAGTGAAAGAGCGACAACAGCCTCTCGTTTAGAATTTTATTATTGCGGAAAGCACAACATGGATACATAATTATACCAGGCAAAGTTGAAGCACGATATACCAGTAATCAATTATTCCTTTACTCAACAATTCTTTCTCCGCGTGTTGCAGCCACCACCCGGTTAACTTTATCGCTTTTGAGTTTCATTGCGAATCATGGCAGCATGCCCATAATTGAACAGTTATCGAAATTTTGGTGGTGGTTCTGCTTCTCTCTTCGGATGCCACACACTGTAGTTACTTAACACAAACCAGATCGCTTTTTTTTCTGCCCCTGTCACCGCCGGTTGTGGCTGGGTATTTCTTAGTCAATTTTTTCCACGGTTTTAACCACTAGAGAATTGGGAAACCACGAAGGAGGAGACAAAACCCGTAATAATTGGGTCCCGTTGTCATTACTCAAATCCGGGTGGCCAAATGTCGTGACGACATTAGCAGGAGTTTCATGGTACGTACATTGGAACTAACTGGCTTCAGAGCCCATGGGACCCTTACCAGCAAAACATATGGATTCACGGAGTTTGGTGACTTCATCTATCGCGACCGTAATAACCGTTACGATACAGCCACGGATATAACAGACAAGCCCTGGACGGCCCGGACAAGGCACCCACGTTTGCCTAAGTGGCTGATTACCACGAAGCGGCTTCACCAATTCGCACTGGCCGCCAAATTGCACGAAGAATGGGGGGCGCAGAACCCGGACTGGATTAACCAGCCCACCCACGGCCTCCAGCGACTGCTGCCAAGCGAGCAAGCAGCGCACTGTGACGGTTACCCGTAATTGCTCTGTCCGTTGTTTGCATGTATCTAATATCCCGCACTAAGCTGAGTTCCTACCAGCTTAGTGTTCTGACCTTTTGGTCGGGTCGGTAGGGATATCCGATTCCTCACATAATAGATGTACTTGTCATGGTTTGGGCTTTGCCCAGCCCTCAGCAATATAGGTGTCAATTGTACAGAGTTCAGGAACTTGTACAATGCGTATTCTTTTGTTGTCTTCCATGGCGCAACGGAATTGGGCACATCACCCAGACGGCGGCGCAGACACCCGCGATTGGCTCTTGGAGCCAGGCCATCACAGTACTAGACATTATTCCACACGCTCATAACAGGTACCTACTGTGAGGAATCGGATATCCCTACCGACCCGACCAAAAGGTCAGAACACTAAGCTGGTAGGAACTCAGCTTAGTGCGGGATATATAGGTACATGCAAGCAACGGACAACGGTTCTTTTTACAGTAACGGTGGTCAAATAACGGTGACTGTGATGAGTCAGCTAAGTACCTACACACTGTGAGGAGGGTATCCCCCTACCGACCCGACCAAAAGGTCAGAACACTAAGCTGGTAGGAACTCAGCTTAGTGCGGGATATATAAGTACATGCAAACAACGGACAGAGCAATTACGGGTAACCGTCACACATACCAGGTTTAATGTCTCTCGTCTCCCCGATCTGCTCATCCTTAACAATGGCAAAGGCTAACAAAGTCATGGGATGATGACAAGGCCATCACGGTCATGGGACAGTTGTCAATGGAATTCGTCCCTGTTATTAAGATAAATTTCGCCGACGCCACTTCAAAGTGTTGAGTAGGCCGGTCCACGTCTTAACAATCTTCTTCCTGGAAATCTCTTTTGTCTTCCAAATTTCCTTGTCATGAATGCCCCAATGCAAATCTAACGAGTTTTGACAAAGGAGGTCCTAGATCGACGTCGAGTCTCGGGGGTAGGGTAGTGCCTTGATTGTCTCGAAGCGTCTCTGGAGATCATCGAGCCCATGAGTGTAGCCTCAGGTCAGGCTGTCAGCTCGTGGTCCGGAGCCAAATACCGGAATGAGAACGTGTGAGGTCTTCTCTGGGACCACGACCGGCAGCGAGGAGGTTTGCTGTTGGAAATGAAAAGACTTTCCCCCGGCTGAGACGAAGAACGGTCGCTTGCAGGTCTACTTATCACGTTTCTACAGAGAAAAGCGACAAGACAAAGCAATGAGGAAATCTTGCGCAGCGGCTTGGATTGAAGCTCATCGTGATAATTATGTAGCTGATATCCTACTGCCACCGTCCAGGACGATACTGGGGTCAGTGCATCATATGCAGGTTTTACTACGGCGAGCTTCAAGAGGTGGTACGGGATTTTTGGTTCCTAGGAATAAGGAGGACGACACGAACAGTGGATTCGGAGTCATGTACAGGACTTCAGTATTGTGCAAACTACTGACTGTCAGAAAGCAGATCGTCCATCATTTGATGAAGACAATGGATCCGGGCATGATCCTCGCTGTAAACGGCGGGCGGAGGTGACAGTTGTAGCTGAGTGTGGATGACATTACAACGAACAGACGTGCGATCAGAGCCTTTCGCAAGGGTTCCTATGGGTGACGATAACTTGCAAGTTGTAATCATGTCACAGAAAATAGGCCTAGATATGTATGGTCAATCTAGATGACTTGTTCGTCAATTGTGGGTTAGCCTGCGCGACGTTTTCATTTCAATATCCATTGATGCAGTTTTGGACGACGTCCTCGGAGATCATGCCACTGTTTACGTCGATGATGCTTTAACTTACCAATCCAGTGACACTGAGAATACTACGGTCGAAAGACTCGGTTAGCAGTGCAACGTTAGTAAAAAGACGCGGTACCCGTCCAGGCATCAGTGATCCCCGAAGTCAAGTATCTAGGTTGCAATATGGAAGCAGGCCGCGGGGTTCGCCTCGACCCGGACAATCGCAGCTATGTATTCGAGATTGGGAGCCCCCGACTGAGGAACAAACTTGGCGGTTTTTCAGAAAAAGGCAACCTACAAGATCTACATCTACATATGTTCGCAAAGGGCCGTCTCGGCGAACTATGAGACTTGGGAGTAGCGGCGGACCGAACACATTCACGAAGACGATTGGCGGTCCCACGGGGATCGGAAGTCTACAGAAGTTGCCGCAACAAAACGATAGATCGCAGGATGCACAAGACTCCGACTCATAGCATGACTATGGGTCTCTACCTACGAGCCATTGACGACGACGCTTATTCGGCGTGTCCATGACTCGTTCCGACAGCTTGCTTCGACTTTCCATCACCCACAAACTGACGGAGTTCGGGAATCGAACATCCTCAATCACGGGGTAAGTGCGAATAAGGCTCTTCATGAGTATCATATGGAACTTGGCCAACGCGTCAATCATAGTTCCACAAGTCAACGTCGCCTAAAGGGAGATATGAAGTCTTCCCGGAACATGTTCGAGAGAGTACCGCGGTAAATACCGCGTTAACATAGGCTGCGAGTGGACTTGCCCAACAAAGATAGGAGGAAGCGGCGACATGGCGTGGTTGAACCTTCGAAATTGTGATGGGTTCGAGCAGCTTCGGTCTCAGATTTGACAGAGAGAAGAAACATCAGCTGATGGCATCATCGGAGCCACGACGCTCGAGGCTTGCATGAAGTTGACTTTGGCCATCGAGGTCTTGGAACAATGGCCAAGGCCAACAACAAGGACATCAGTGTCAGGGGACGATAGCAAAGCCATCAGGATAATGGGACAACGGCAACGTGGAGGAAGGGCAGAAGATCAGGGATCTCTTGGGGAGAGCTATCGCTTCTGCTCATATATAAGTAGGCACGAGAGAAGCAGGAAGCCCCCTTCTTCCTTTGCCTCCGTGATTGAGATAAACCTTGTTGACGCTACTTTGAAGTATTGACTAGGCCAGTCCTTTACAGGAAGATCCTGTGCTTTGTGCTTCACCTGGGTTTCAAGCCAAGCTCAGAAAAACCGCTGCAATAGACGCCTTGTCGTACTTTACATATTTTCCTTTGCCCTTATCGATTTCATGATATCGGTCCCAGAAACGATCATAAAGCGGCTGCAGCTTCTGACGAATATCCCTCCCAAACATTGACCGCACTTCTGGCTCCATGCAATATGACTTATGCTTTGCGACCATATCGTCGAATGCTACGTTGAATTGAGTAAATTTCTCTTTAATCTTGTCTTTGTCCTTACTGCTCAACCCTTTCACCACCGTTGCAGAGTCAGCCTGCCCCGAGGTTGGTCTCTGAGTACGATTGGTGTGAATTGTATCAAATAGATATACTGATAGATCCCTGCATACGTCTGTGTATGCTGCGGTGGCTTTCTTGTGCCACTGATCGAGCACGTCAGATCTCGACTGCAATAAGGGCCCAAGATCCGAGTCTCGTATCCCACGCTCGATAACAACGACACAGTTGGCAATAAAGACGCCAGCTACAGATTTCCCCCGCAGCAATACTTTTGATTTCTGATCGAGGGCAAGCAGTAGTGCATCGATCGAGTCAATGCAGTAATGTGCAAATATGTCTTTCCCATCAGCGCCAATATCGAATGACGCGAGGCTGGGTATAGCATCAGTCGGTCCACCACCCACAGAACCCAGGTTCGACTTCCAACCGCCGTCACCGAGGGATATCATAATGCTAGAAATAGGTCTGAGAAACTCCACCATGGTTTGTAGACGTTGCATCGTCTCTACGACAAGCGGCGGATAGGCGCCATCGGAAGGGAGCGTCTGCAGCGCAGCGGCCTTTTTCCTCGTGTCTTCAAGGAGCTCCGAGAGCAGTGACTTTGCTGTTTCACGTACAGGCTTCAGTGCGGCTGCGAGTGAGTCTTTCAGTTCCCCTGTCCTAGTATCCAAACTCACTGATAGCCCAGAGATGATCTCTATGATTTCATATGCCAGGTAACAATCAGTATTCAGATGACTCTTGATGTGCGCATTCAGTTCTCGAACAGTGCGTGCGAGCTCAGACACGGCTCCTCGACAAGTGGCCTGGAACACTGAGCCCCAGTCCTCGCGTCTGAAAATACTGCAAATATTGTCATATTCCGACAGAAAGATAGCTTCCATTGCCTGAGCATATGTACTGATACCGTTGGTTCCTGCCCTATAAATGGCATCGGTATTCTTCTTCTTGGCTGTATTGACGCTTGCCGCCGCCAGGTTGGCTAGCGACGAAGAGAGGTATGGACCCCGGATTTCGGCGAAAATCTTTGAGGCGGCAGAGTCATCTGCTTGTTGTACACCTGCAAAATATGCATACACGAGGCCCAGACGCGCGATTTTATCTTGCGGAAGAACTGGGAAGGGTTTTTCTTTGGTGATGTAATGAAGTGGTTCGATGGAGCGAGGTGTTTCTCCACGCAATAGTTGATCAAAGTAAATCTCCAACTGGGCGCTGCCCGATTGCATTAGCCGAATGAGATCGCTCATTGTATGCTGATTAGCTCTTAAGTTCGATGCTTGCATGTCGGCGTACGACCTGTTTAGCCTCTTCAGCGAGCCCAGGTAGCTCGATAAGCCAGCCTTTTCTGGACCAGCACGAATGATCTGTTCCTCGCTATCTTTGCTATCGGCGGGTTTACGCAAACGGTCGATGGCAGCGAGGACGGATACGACGTCTGTGCAAAGTCAACCCGTGAGCACCGAAGGCGAGAAAGCATTATGGCAAGGCTTACTGTTTCCAAGAAGCTGCAGGCGCCTAGTCTCGCCGCTGATAGGTCCTGCAACATCGCGTACGCTTTGGCCCGAGGCCTCCAGTTTCTCCAAACTGGATTGTATTTTCTTTGTGAGCTGCGTTGTCTTGTCGAGGCGGGAATTTAAAACGTCAACCTCGGCTCGTGCCTCCTCGTCAGGGGCGTGATGAGCGGCATTCAACAGGCTGACAGCCATAATGAATCTACTATACTCTTTTTGCGACTTCACACAATTTAGGGGGAGGTAAGTCCATCACATTCATAAGTTTATAAAGATGGAGCATAAAGAGGCAAACACGAAATGTGCGCCTCCGCTACGCGTCGCCACACAATTTCTTCAGTTTTGCCTAACAACCAGCAACAAACGCTATATATTTAGTGTGTCCCCAATCAGCGGTCTTAGTCATGAACACGTGATCGTCCGGCACTGGTCACGGCGACCGTATTCGTAGCCGTAGAAGTGGAGCTTTTGATACGACCACTGACGAGTGGGAGACCTTAACGCCCCCTCCAAGTGTTGGAACAGATCCGCAAGGTATAACAATGTATGCATGCACTGAGTGGGTGGCTACTGTGACGGTTACCCGTAATTGCTCTGTCTGTGATGGCCTGGCTCCAAGAGCCAATCGCGGGTGTCTGCGCCGCCGTCTGGGTGATGTGCCCAATTCCGTTGCGCCATGGAAGACATCAAAAGAATACGCATTGTACAAGTTCCTGAACTCTGTACAATTGACACCTATATTGCTGAGGGCTGGGCAAAGCCCAGACCATGACACTGTCCGTCGTTTGCATGTACCTATATATCCCGTACTAAGCTGAGTTCCTACCAGCTTAGTGTTCTGACCTTTTGGTTGGGTCGGTAAGGGATATCCGATTCCTCACATAACACTAAGCTCACCAGAGGCCCTCGTTCGATTCGGGGTGGGGGGAGTTTTCTGCCCCCGTCAGTCTAGGTG